>KZ348806.1:4023-14918 GCA_002352805.1 Teladorsagia circumcincta | reverse complement strand
ACGAAGCGCTTTATAGTTAGTAGGATATATTGGTACAACAAAAGAGGGAGAGGGTGGGTATAGTCTTATCATTAGTGATTTCCTTCAGCTCCGCCAGCAACGCTCCTCGAAACGATTCTGATATCTTACTAGTAAGTTGTGATGTGTATTGCTTTCTGCTTCGCCATTCGCCACGCAAATGACTTCTGTACCGGATACGGTGAGTTCATACATTTACGCCTCTTCCCAAATTGCACTCCCTTCTCGCTTACATGGATGTCTTTCAGATCGTGCTCTGTATTTCAAAAAAGTTTTCTGCACGATCGTGCACAGAAGTGCGGCTTATTTTCTCCGAGCAGCCCTCCTAATGTCAAAAAAAGGGAATAAAGGGGTGCTCTGCAGGTCCTGTATGCAGCTCACCACAGGAAACGACACCTGTGATCTATCTGCTCGAAATGAGCCTGGGAATAAGCCAAAGTCTAAACATAGAATTGAACATAAGCCAATGTATAATCCTGAGCCAAAGCCTGACTTAAGCTCCAATCGTCGCGCGGCTCTGGTGGCTTGACTTGCAAGGAGAACCAAACGTGTCCCGGAACAAGCACTAAGCGCCAAACCGCCGACATCAGGTTTTAGCAGAAGCCGTCCCATGTGTGTTACTGGTTATCCATAAGGTAGTATGGCATCCATTACCAAGCGTGGACAACATATTGGGATCTCAGGCAAGCGTCATTTGAAAATGGAAAACTTTGTCTTCATGGGAGATCGAATCATGCACCAATCTTCCTTTTTCTGCCATTCAGTGACACGTTCAGCAGATGTGAAGAGTAATTCCATGTTCCATGCACGCCTCCCTATACAAGGCAGAGAATTATTTGAAAAAGAGGGGCACGACTAGAAGATCCTCTTTTGTTAGACAGCTATAAAACACTAGATCAGTGAACATACAATTAATATGTAGGTCACACTTGTAGAGGAAGGAGTGTGGAGTGGACGCTTTCGTCATAAAGAAGACAAACGTATACTGACTAAAATCGAGGCCGACTTCGATAATATGTACAAAAAGTTGAAAGGCAAGGCTACAAAACCATCTCAAGTGGAAAGTATTCAATATCTGTGACTCTTGTGATTTGGCTCCAGTTCCTTTTCCCACAGAAGTGGTCTACCAAACCTCACCTTTGCGCAATCACTCAATTTTACATAAACGTTGTATATAAGAGCTACACTTCACCATTATTATTGTCTGTAACTATTTAAAAACGAAACCCACCGAAGAAGTGTTAGCGTTCACATTTCCTTTCCAGAATTTGCCTGATCTGTGCAACATAAATATTATATTGATCTGAAGTGCTCTTAAGGTACCTTTCTGAGCAACCAAAAATCTCGAACATGGCGCACAAGGAGCCTCTGACCTTTTATCTATCCCATCTCAATGAAAGAGAGGGTTTTTATCAGAAGCATCACTGAAGAGTTCGGTGATATGTTCTCGAGCTGAAAATTATTTCTAACTTGGCTCCCCAGTCGAAGTTCCATGAGGGTCTGATAGGCTCAGGCACCATTTATTCCTAGCCTCCCCCCTCCGCCCCGCACCCCCCCAATCCCAGTGCTTAGTGGGTGTCTTCGAAGTCAGGAGATCGCGATAGAATTTCTATTGTCCATAATTCAAATATGATTGCAGCTTTGAATACGCTGGAACGGTTAGACAGACATTTGGTTGTATAACGGTTGTGTTGCTCTACTCTAGTGCCTAACACTAACAAGGAGGGTCTTGCAGGCCGTGGAGCGCTTTTCCAAACGATTTCTTGCGCGTTGTAGAGGTAATACAGGAACATAAAACCACAGTTCGTTTTCCCCTACACTTCTAGGACGTCAAAGCAGTGGTGAAGGAAATGGTCCAAAGTTCAATCCTGCGAGGTGAGAAATTTTTGCAACCTTTGTTGAAGCCTCCAATTGTCGCAACACGAGTACAATGTACACCCGATGCTGGCGACATTTGGAGACAATTTGGAGGCACCAACCTAAAGTTAGTCATCACGGAGGATCGAACTGTGGACCATCTGTTCTCCACTATTACAACCTACCAAGAAGCTCGGGAAAACGAACCATGGTTTTGTGTTCCACGCATGATTCTGCAAGAAACCAATATGGAAAAGCGACCCATGTCCAGAAAGACTTCTCTTGTAAGCGTGTAAGCGTGTAAGAGCAACACGACAAAACGCTGAATCACCAAGCTTACCGGTCCAGAACTGCCCTTGGACGACAAAATTCTTAGCATCGTAAAGAAACGCGTAAATGCTGTAATGTTACAGCAACATTTTAACATCTGGAACCAATGTGGCTTGGATGGGCAGTATTTGAAAAGGCCTCTAGGACCAAGTATAGGCAGCATGGATGAGCTCCGGAGAATATGAGAATGTTTCCGGACCGCGATCCCTCTCCTCCTCAAAAGCTTGGTATTGAAACTGAGCGATTTCGTGATCTTGCCGCAATCTTGCATCGTCCCCCCCCCCGCCCCCCCCCCCCGCCCCCCTCATCTCGAGCCACACTACCAGTTGGTGGAGGTTTTCATTGCATTTTTTCATAACAATTGTCTACAGTAGTATTCCTTGTAATAAGGTAAATCTTTCAGCTTTCTTTGCATTCGAAGGACACGGGTGGCATTTTGTATATTAGCTTGGTACGTAATATCGTGGCGTTTTTTGTTGTACGTAGAATTCAATCGGTGCATGTTTGTTTAAAAAACTTCATGTAATACTCGAAGGTACTTTCCTACAGTCGGCAAAATTGGGGTTTCCGATAGATGCCGCTCCTTTGTTTCAATAAGGCAAAAGATGCCAGCGGAAATTCGTTCTTTCGTCGACTCCTCAAACCTTCCTCTAAAAGGCCCCAGTTCTTCGTTGAAACTAATTAACCTATCAACCGCGCAGGATTTTTAAAGTGTGCCTGTTTGGACCGTCACCCTTTGAGACGATCGGTTCGGACTAACTTGTTTGAGACGATCGGTTCGGACCAGTGCCGTTGGAGACGATCGCAAAATGGCAGTCACCAGTGACTGAATTTTCGCTGAAACTTTTCCCATGAGCGAAACTGACTACCATGATCACGAAGATGGCACTCGTTCTTGGTGTGGGCGCCAAAAATTCGCCAAATTACATCGACATGGCGCAGCACCTGTTCTCACAAATTTCATTAAAAACTCGTTTACAGATGTTATTCAACATCCTGATCAATCCGGTTTTTTCGCGAACGCCAAATTAGTGCTAGTTATTATGTCCCAAATTGTCGCTAGTTGGCGCTAGCGCTAAAAATGAATGTCACATTCGTGGGACTTCTCCTACATACGAGGACGTGCAACAGGATTGACGTGCGATTCCGTAATCGGGAGGTTCATGGTACACTGAATTATCCCAGTATTTAAAGGCAAATTTTGCGATCTCTGGCGAAATTTAGGTCCGGTCACATATGGAGCAGGACGCAAGGGCAGACCCTGTGCAGAAGTGGCGGGGCGATTTGTTAATGTTTGAGCGCTAGGAGCCAATTTTGGTGCATTGGCGCAGCCCCAACCCCATTAAGACCGCCAACAAATCATTCCAGCTTCCAAGCAACCACGTGGGAAAGCCTAACGTCCAGCTGTTGTTGGAAGGTCGTAGGATAATATACAACAAAGCATAACTGCGAAAATCAACACAACAGCCTACGATACGAGTGCGATCGAGAACATTGTGATTCATTATAGTAATAATCAAAAATGTAAGATGGGAAACAAACAAAAAAAAGCACATAAGTGGAAGAAGTAAAAAAAATCAACAATCAGTTTTGATTACTGACTTTGCCGATTGACGGCATAGAGAGAGCACTTGCTGGGAACACGTTCAGACACGTCCTTCTCACAGCCCATGCTTCTAAGCAGCTCAAGTAGATGCGGTCCTATTTTGAATACTTTAGGCGGTTTTTCCTCCTATCTACTTCCATGTCGATTCAGTTAGCACCAAATAGTTCATATGCGAAAAGGGAACTCACTAGTTTTTATCCCGAACTTTGCCTTTAAGTTATTGACGGATTCGGCAAGGACAAGTGTTGTGCCATGTTCTTGCGATTTGGCGCCAATTTTGCCCTCACGTCTAAAATAATTGTCATATTAGTGATCACGGCATCATGAATCCCCACAGGTGGTTTCATGAATAAAATCCTTTTTCTGGCTAACTAAGTTGTACAAGGCCTAATTTCGAAGCTAGTGAAATTGATTCTCAATGAATTGATGTAAGTAACCGAAGATCCCCACTTCCCCTCAGGCATAAGTCAACGTATGCATGAAGATGCCTCCCATCAGAAAAGAAGAAAACGTAAATTACTCACAAAATTTTCAACCAAGGCCTGTCAGCCACCGGTGGCTGCCATTGTCGCGAATGGCTCAATTCGTATATCTCACGGCCCGAGTACTTACCGGTGATGACGTGGCGCTCCCGCGCTCGATTGAAGTCGCGTGGGTGGGCGCACGGCTAGAAGGTAGAGACACGGACGGGGTAGAGGACGAGTCACAGTGCGTACTGTGGCGATTAAGCGCCAAGGTAAATATGATGTCTTATAATCGTCCCACGTCAAGCAGAACGCGCTACGACTCGTCCGCTAACCCGTTTGCGTCTTCGTCTTCTCGCCGCGCAAAGGCCTCTTCTCGGGTAATCTAAATATGTAGACACGACTACCCAAACAGCAAGATTCGCGAATGAAGACGAAGCGGACATCACTGACTAGTCTCGTCATCATCAAAGCTCTACAAGATCATCTACCAACCTAATAAACCTGATAAAAAAGCCTTTCTCAACAAATTTAGGTAGGTATGAGATTATGAAAAGGATTAGGAAGCCGATTAGGGACGCAGCATGAATGAAAGTGCTAAGCGAATGGTTTCGGTGAAAGATCGTGTCTATCGATCATCCGCTACTGTTCATTGCACCAACCAAACTAGCAGCCGTCATCAATAAACCCAAAATTTCTTGTATTAGGTGTTCCAGAAAGTTCTGTCGTTTTTCGACCTCGAATTTCGAATGCATGTATCTCGGCTTAAACTGAACTATAAGTGGAATGAAAATCGTTCGAATTCTCGAACCATTTGCTATAAGATGCCGTTTTGGAGGGACGACTGCTAGAAATGCTGGAGCTCTGGAGGCGATGAACTGGGAGAGGATCGTTTCAGCATCATGTTGGATTTTGGTGCATTTCTCTCTGAGGGGGCTATCGAGATTCTCGGGAAAGTGAAGTTGATAGACCAGAGGTCCAGTGAGTAAGATGCTTGCAGCACCACTTCGTAGCCTAGCTGGTTCGACTTGTCAGGGATGGTTGTGTGATATGCGTCTAGACCACCTGTCAAGGATGAGTCGGTCCTTTTATAACGAGGGATACCAGACGAATGTGCTAGAGTTCTAAGAGTAACATATTGTCAGAATTACTCCGCAACTGTAACAGTTCCACCTGGTTCCAAAGAGCTAGGGCGGCTGATCTTATGAAAGTTGCCATAACCCTCCTCCAGGGGGCTTAAGGGAAGTGCCCATTCATTTCGTTTTACGTCTCGAGTCAGCAGAAGAGCGAGTCGCTTTCGTGTCATAAAATAAGCTAGAAATCAATAGACGACCCTTCAAATTGAGGCTTTGTCGCGGCACACCTCTATCAAATTTTTT
The DNA here is from genome assembly GCA_002352805.1 of Teladorsagia circumcincta. NCBI lineage: Eukaryota > Metazoa > Nematoda > Chromadorea > Rhabditida > Trichostrongylidae > Teladorsagia > Teladorsagia circumcincta. The sequence continues at coordinate 9,264 of KZ348806.1, read as the reverse complement.
GGACTTTCCACCTACCTCCGTATAGCTTGGCTCCACAAACTATTATATACGAGTAGGGCAGAGCCTTATCGATGGTCCTGCGCACAGATGGTTGAGTCGGAACTTTTGGCTAATGGTTGGCAACATCCAAAATCCGACCACCACTCTCATTATACCCAAGGCTATCGCTTCCGTTACAATAACTATTTGAACTACAGCTATGTAGCATATTCCGCGCGAATATAAGCCAAGTGCATCCTTGATATCTAGACCTGCTCCAGCTACCTCTAAGTTCATTTAGAGCTGGAAACAGAAAATTATGCCACCTTGCTGATCGATATACCGCATTCAAACCATTGTGAAAGTTCTGCGAAAAACTTCTAGAGGGAACCTGAGGAAAGATTCGATACAGCAGGAAAAATTCTACAAAATGATTCGCACACTTACTGCAGCTTTTCTAGAATTCAAGAAAAAAGAAGTGTGCAACTGTGGAGTGTCAGAAAACGACAGAACTTTCTGAAACACTTCATATACAGTAGTGGCCACAAATTTATAAACAAACGGTTTTTTCATGATTTCTCTTTTGAAACTCACTGGCACATCTCCAAATTTGCAACAATTATTAAATACGCGTTTTATGATTTACACAGAAAATTTCAAGCTTCAGCTCAAAACTGGGTTCAAAAATTTTTAGATTTTTCGAAATTAATGAAGGCAGGTGAAAGCTCACTTGGCCTGTTTATTTGATTTGAATAATGTATAACCCATCAGAGCCGTCAAGTGAGCAGCCAGTGACATTAAGCAAGTTCAGCACATTGCCCAGAACTCTCTAAGGTATTGGATACATAAACTGCATTTGAATGCGGGGTCAATTAATGAACTCACTCTCTAGTGGGGTCTCTCTCTGTAGTTCCGTGTTTTCGTGGCTCTTTCATTGACATACGAATTTGTAGGTTCTCCAACAGTGGTTCTGTAATATTTGCCTCAAGAGTCTGGCCTGGCTGGTCTTTTGAAAGCACCCCATGCTGTTCAACTCACTTCTGCATGTGAAAGGCACGATGGTTTGGGTTGCTGTTCTGCTGACGGACAAAGCCAGGTCGTGTGGCAGCCATGCCTACGGATACATAACACCTCCCAAAACATGACAGCAAACGTCTGCCTTCATCGCTGCCTCAGTCTTGTAGCGTGGTCCCACTTTTTCCAAGGCAACCTCATCAGGCCCCCGCCAAGTTTCACAATTGGCAGCTGATTCGTTGGATCGAGGCGTTCCCTCTCGTGGTGCCGTTCATTACTAGTACCCTTATTGTCAAGCATCATTAATATGTCTCTGTCATTTCAGATGACCTCAGAAAACTGTATCAATTTTCGCTTCAGGCTTGGTAAATCACACCCTACTTCAACTTACTTCACAGCTAGCGCTCTTCTTAGGCTTTGAGAATTAGTGAATACGCAGTATATGGTCACATTCTAGAAGGTGTTGTGTATCCGCAGGCATGGCTGCCACACGACCCGGCTTTGTCCGTCAGCAGAGCAGCAACCCAAACCATCGTGCCACTCACATGCAGGAGTGGGTTGGACAGCATGGGGTGCTTTCAAAAGACCAGCCAGGCCAGACTCTTGAGGCAAACATTACAGAACCACTGCGGGAGAACCTACAAACCCGTATGTCAATGAAAGAGCCACGAAAACACGGAACTACAGAGAGAGACCCCACTAGAGAGTGAGTTCATTAATTGACCCCGCATTCAAATCCAGTTTATGTATCCAATACCTTAGAGAGTTCTGGGCAATGTGCTAGACTTGCTTTATGTTAGTGACTGTTTACTTCACTGTTCTGTTAGGTTATACATTATTTAAATTAAATAGACAGATTAAGAGATCTTTCACCTGCCTTCATTAATTTCGAATAATCTGAAAAATTTTTAAACCTAAATATGAGCTGAAGGTTAAAATTTTCTGTGTAAATCGTAAAACACGTAGTTAATAATTGTTGCAAATTTGGAGACGTGTCAGTGACCTTCAAGAGAGAAATATAAAAAAAACCGTTTGTTTATAAATTTCTGGCCACTACTGTATGTGGTCTTCTTTCATACCATGGTCTAGCATTTCATTGTTATGCATGCCTACGAGTTCTTCGATCAGTTGAATAATGTACGATTGGTATTGCTTAGCAGAGTGAAAATATAGCACACATCTATAATCACGTCGTGATCTTTGAAACCGGCTTAGGTGTCGACAACAAGTCTAGTCATTTGCAGAGTCGGCAGCCCAATCTGTTCTCTTATTATCGAGGAGGAGAACATAAAACATGTGATCTTTGGTCAACATCTGCTTGAGTAACTGCTGCGGCCCATTCTGGGCAGGTTTCCTCATTCCTCGAGGAAGACGACGAGGAGCCGCCTTGAAGCGTCCTTCGTTGAACCCGGCGGCTACTAAGCTTACTATTTCCAAGATTCATTCAATGTTTGACCGTGATATTGAATTTCAAAGAGTTGGTTTATAAGGGGACATATTGTCAACTGTTCATAAAAATGGCACACATTTTGACGTAGGTGCCACATGGCGCCATTAGTGAAACTAGGAAGTCACTTTGCAACGCAACTTGCTCTTGCTAAGGTGAATGAAAATACTCCATAGTGGTTGTTTGTAGTCCTCATTAATGTAAACGAAGTCGGCTTCGGCGTCGACAAAATTTGGCGTCAATCTGAATGCGCTAACAGGATGCAAAAATTCGTCCTTGCGGGTGAATCGAAACATGAACCATTGGTTACCACTAGCCTTCCGAGGCGCGTTCAGCGAAAAGGAACCCATTCTGAGTTTTACCCATGAACCCTACAGTATCCAAAATCGTTTTAAAAAAAGCGTGGTTTGCTCTGTAAAATTCAGTTTAGAAAATGTTGTAGAAAAATTGCCTTACCTGAAAATTGTCGCTCCTCTAACCACTTGTTTCATTTGGCCTGTAGACGGAACGTGAATGCGGGGGAAACTTCCTTTGTCCCCTTCTCCCACCAGGCCAAATAGCCCTTTAGTGAGTTTCGTTAGAGACGCTTGGCACTGCTCCTAAAAGGAAAGCCCCGGTATTGGCCGTACTAGTAAGAAGGACATCGCGAGAGAAATTGTGGGGTCTGTACCCACATAGTTCATGCCATCTTATCGCATAAGTTGCGCGACTACGGCACCAAACATCGGGGCCTGCAACCCTCGATCGGCAACGCCGCCACCCATCGCGATTGTTGATGTAAACATTAGTGTGCTCTCTCGAACGGCGTGCTCTCTAGCATGTTTTGTCATCTTTGATCACCTGTCTCGCCATCGTATCGCATCCGACCTTGTTTACCATTATTTCAGCTCTCCCAATGTTTCATTTTGCTATCCTTCCCACTTGCAGGCGTTCTGCAGCTCAGTTATCACTACGGATCGCTCATATCACCAGTTTGATCCCGAGGCCGAGAAAGCTTGTATTCACTTCTACTACTATTTCTTATCTACATGTTCATGTTAATGGAAGATAAGCGAGGGATAAACTCAATTGTTCTTCTATTCCTTTCCTCTTGTAACCTCGGCAACATGTTCGTGTTTGTTTTGCGTGCCATACGAGATTGATAGTTGGAACATATATTACAGCGGCCTGTCCAATGAACGTTCATCCTATCAGCCTCGTATGGCACATAATACAATCACAATCTACAATCCTTGACGGCAGGCTGGCGCGCATGTTCGTTAGATGTTTGGGGCCGTATTGAACCGTTCACTTCGTGTTTGCACTCCTTCTCGGTTTTTTTGTATTCATACTATAGATAATACACTGAATTACTATAACCAGATGATCGCCAGAGTGACCAAATATGCCTTGATTTAGGGAAGATTTTCTGACCTCAAAGAATTTCAAGTTCAATTCTTTTTTAGTTTTCTTCTCACCGTCGTAAATATTCATATGAGCGATTGTAGAAGTTAACACAAAACTCTGTGAGTTTAAAGATATCTGTATTTGATGGAAAATCTGAGGTGTATCTGATCACTTCATTCGCAACGAACGTGGAGCCGGGTGCATGTTCATTAGGCGTTCTTCTAACAATTGTGCTGCAGTTCATGTAGGTAACCTTTACCATCCGTGTCGGAATTATTCTACGATGTTCAAGTTGTTCAAGTTGTTGGACATTTGGAAAATTAAGCGGAAGCAAGATGGGGGGGGGGACGGCGCGCTCGCTAAAACGACGTCCCATGCGGCCAAAAAAGCCGAAACACGCGATGTCATCAACGTGTTGAGGAATTTATGTAGAAGTCTCGAGCTGGAGCGATGACGGTAGGCCTCTTTGGGCTCAACTGTGACGGCAGATGACGTTATATTCTGAAAAAGGCGAGGACAGTGAGGGTGAGCCTGCTTCTGCGAGACATCTGAGGAATATTTTGCCTCAAAACTTACATTAACAGCAGCACCCTGCCCGACGAAAGGTTTGATGATGTGGGCCATGGGTATGTTTAGGTCACCGCGAACAAGGAATTAGGAGGAAGTCTCCATTTCTTCAGATAATTTTGTTGCAATGATTGCTTGTGCCTTGATTATGGATATGAAATTCTTAATCGAAGTCTGATTTCATTGACGCCATTTCGAGCTGCAATTTCTTAATACCATGATCGATAAAAACACTTAGGCCGGTGCCAGACTTCGCGAGTCGCGCGATTCGCTAGCGTCTGCGGTCGCGTCGCGTCCAGTGAATAGCTCAGTTGGTTGATAACGTAACGCTACGGCGGACGACATCGGTCTTACAGGGATTGTGGGTGACCCCAATCACAAACATGGCATGTATTTTGTTGTGTGCCACCTAAAGCGAATTTGTAAGCGCCAACTCTAAATGGAAGAAAAATAGGCACCTTTGAAGTAAACCGTTAATTATTCGTGCTCCTTTCAATGCATAGCATTGGGAGCGCTTCATTTTTGGCTCAGAAGTATTTTGTTATTGTGCATTTTATTTGTGGGATCGTTCAGCACAGAAGGACTAAGCTCTTCACATCCTACTGTACACCCTTCTCAAAGTTTTTCGTCCTCCTCTTGCATTAAGACTGTCGGTCAGAAAAATGAACATATCCCATTATTTTGTTGCTCCCATATCATGCAACAAGCCTCACCTCGAAAACATTTCTATGAAATTTGTCCAGAAACATTTAAAGGCAAAGTTCGGGCTCAGACCAACTTAATAAGCTCTTATAGTGGCTAGAAGTGCGTGTGACGCAACTGGAGAGGGCGCGCCACGTTCCTGCACC
>KZ348804.1:5968-19237 GCA_002352805.1 Teladorsagia circumcincta | reverse complement strand
CAGCCCTAAGCGGTAAAGGGATCCTTAGGAAGCAAGCGATTTGTGTTCTCCCCGGCGTTTCTTTCCTTTGCTAGCTTGATCCTAGTCCCACCTACCATCGACCAGATTTTGAATGTCCTTTCCAAGGACATGAGCGCCTTGGTCCTTGTGTCACCTACCCGGCCGTGTTATGATGTTTACCCCCACCCTCCAACGACATGTGCGCCAAAATGGCTCGCTATTTGATCCTAAAAATGAGTGTTTACTCGATTAGGGTGGGGGCCGATGTACTAGGCTCAGACACTGCGAAGTGGCAGCAACCAGGATGCAGGTCAACCGTGCCTTTGCACTATTTGAACGAGGGGGTCGCATTAGTGGTTGGGAAGGGGGTCGCATTCAGGGGTCGAGTGGGATTGGTAATTTGCTGAGCGGGTGGGCATTTAGTTTCGGTTTTTTGAGGAATTTGGTTTAGTTTGGTAAGCGCAAGTGGTGGGTGCAGCGTGGGATAGGAGAGTAGAGAAAATCTGCCGTTTCATTGCACTAATATATTAGGTACCGGAGACCTTGGTATCACTTTTTCTTGGAGAGATCTAGAACAGCAATATTTTAAGTTAGAACACGGGGAATGCAACAGCATCTCCATCGAGTGGCTCATTAGCATTCTCCCATTTAACAATATGAGTGGAAAACTCGTACGATTGGAGCTGGGATTTTGTGAGTCAAAAAGTGAGGCATGTCGGTTTTGACATCATTTGACAAATCATCCCTCTCGTTTGCTAAAAGTTAGGCATGGTCTAAAGAAGTATACATTTAGTAAGAGTAGGGACTGCATTGTATGACGGAACAGTTAAAACTTGGTTAGAAGCCCAACTGGGCTCGGAGTCTTTTTTGCAACATGGGCTCAAAATGCATCCTTTTCGAGCACACGTGAATAGCAAGGAGCACATTTATTAGAACATCTTGCGGGATCGTATTCACGGAGATATTTGTGTGAAGAGTGTGAAGTAGAGTGTCCTACCCTTTCAGCACAAGACTGGTGCAGCCCTTTCTCGAATGGCTTGACTAGAGCCTCCTTTCTGACAACGATTGCAGGTATCCCTTCAAAGACTTCACAATCTTCTGAGAAAACGGTGAAAAACCGAGGAACATTCCAAAGCCAACAAAAGCAACGTTGGTTTGGTTGGCGGAAGTTGCAGCTCCCAGCCCGACGTTGAAGGCATTTGGCACAAGCATGTAAATTCGCACACTGCACCTAGGAATTTTTTAAAGAAAGTGTGAGAATTAGAGGAAAGTTAAATAATGAACTAACGACAGGAAATAGCAACATATTACGCAGTACTAGTCAGTAGGGAAGATATCTGAGATATTAATTATTCATAGTAATCGGCCCCAAAACCTCCTGAACTCAGAAAAGAGACACTAAGATATCCGGTACCTAATAAAAATTTGGGGTGAGTTTACCGACAGCTCTCAGAGTCTCAACGTCAGAACCAAACTATAGCAAAAACCATGATGGCGAGGATGGTGGTCGGGAAGATGGGGGTGATATTGAGACCCCCTATAGTAGGGGGAGGTCGTATCTAAATCCCCTTCAATAGGAAGGGGTCGCAAGATTCAAAAAAAGTGCAAGCGCCACGGTTCACCCTGGCAGGATGTTGGCGATGAAAGTGCAGTGGGTGTTGCGAATCGGGGTTGCTCTGCGGGCAGGATAGCTGTGGGAGAAGTGCTTCTCGTAGCGTGCCAATGTACTAGTGTTCCAAGGCACTCCCCATGGGGTGTTTCTCCCCTCCCTCGGGAAGCAAGCCCTGGACTGCGGACCTGGTCACCTCATGTTTACGTCCTGCTGTACTACCGGATGAGACCCAACTACTGAACTAACTCCTCACAACAAAGACAGTTCGTGCACTATGAATTATATCTCTTCTCCTACACTAACAGAACACAGTGCTAGTATTTTTATATATCTTTAAAAAACTCAACTGAACTATGTGTTAGTAAACAAATCGATGAGAGCTACGGTTCCGTCTCGGGGGCCTGTGATGCTCCAATATATTGACTGGCCGTGGGTTTTCCGACGTTGATGAATTCTTCGCCATTGGCTCTGAACTAGACGGATTAGCGGACGGTAGTTCCACAGGGAGTTGTTCTAAGGGCCCACGCCCTAGACGTAGCCGCGTCGCCATGGTAGAACGACGTGAGGAGGAGCACGGTCCTCCGGAGTTAGTCGGGGGAGTACGTCAGTAGAATGACTGGGAGCGACTGGGAAGGACAGTGACGAGACGTCGCGGGCATTAGAAGAGGGGCCGTGAGGCGGAATAGACACGACCGCACGGGGGAGGCGGAGGTGTTGGTACTGCCGGGCCACTCTGATCGATGCCACAGCGTGGCTACGGTTTCCCGATGGGAGCGAAGCTCGCGATTCGCGACAGTGGGAGTCGTTCGTATTTACCGGTGAGCAATCCCGATGTGCAGACGTCGCGCGACCAGAAGCAGTTTTCAGTGTTCGAGATCGTGCATGCGACTAGGCGGATAGGCGAGTAGGCGAATAGGATTCCATGGGTATCGACTGGATCGCTCGCCCATCGAGCGATCCTTCAGTCGCCTTCTTGTTGTAATGCCTATTTGCCTGGAACGTCGACTCTGAAAAGTACTCAATATTAATCACCCATGGGTAAGGCACTAAAATGTGTGAGGAAAGAGAGAGCCAGGAAGAGTACCGAATCGGAAAAAAAGAACTACTGTATGGCAGGGATCTGCAGAAAGAGAGAGAAGTAGAAAAGTAACCAAAAGTAGGTGAACAAGAAACAAATCAGAGACTCCGCAAAAGGAATAGATAGTGTTGATAATTTGATAAGTTTCCTTTCAGGAGAGCAAGAAAAATAGCGAATCTTCAAAAAAGGTTAGACACAGTTAAGCAGATATCTTGTCATCATTTTCACCATTATGCACATTTTCCTACCCAGCGGACCTGCCACTGCGCGGGATTAACCCTAGGGAGAAGAAGAATATTTGCATTTCCTTATCCTACCCCGAAATTTCTGTAAACTTTTAAGGAGGATAGGTCCGAAACAACGGAGGACAGCAAACAAAGGGAAGCGTCCAGACCAGCAACGATATATTTCATGGAGTGGACGGTAAGGCAGACTCATTAGTTTACTCCTACACTGTCCTATGAAGCAGCGGAGCCCAACAGCAGGCATATTGTTTCTGCGTATATTTGATCGATTTCTTTCAAATGAAAATATTAAAGGGGCAATTGGAAACTCAACTGTTCAACTACGTCATGAAATTAAGGTGACGGTTAGGGCAATCTTGGGCTAGGCTCAAGCGCCCGTTCGCACTATGTAAGTGAAGGTGTCGAATTTGTGATTCTTCTTAGAGGGGGATCGCTTTTTGGGGTTGGGCAAGTCTATCATGGTGGGAACGGAGGCCGATGGGGTCACTAAAGCGAAGCGTTTGGACGGACTCTTGACGAACTTGGTGGAAGTTTTACGAAGATAGTGAGAATTAGGCAAAATTGGTGGATTTGTAGCTTCATGATACCAATTTACCCCACTCCCCGCCGTTCAGCGGTCGGGACGGAAAAGTGGGCGGAGTTCGATGTGTCGAATAGTCTCCGAATGAATCACTATAGAAACAGTCATGATGGTGAAGGTAGTGGTCGGAGAACGGGAAAGGGGATCGTATTGGGGGGACCTTCTGAAGGAAGATGGTGGTGGGGCTCGCATCGAAACCCCTCACGAGGGAGGGGGGAGGGTAGCAAAAATTATGAAAATGTGCGGGCGTGACGGTGAGCCCTGTCTCGAATTCGCCGCGTGCATGGAATTGGGCTATAGGTGGAACAATTTCAGATTGGTCGTCGGATCTTGTGCCGTGACCGCAATTTGCTTTGGCATGTCCATGTGTAGGTAGTGCAGCGCTCAGAGGCGTTCAGCCAAGAACCTTTTTGGTCAAGACTTTTTTCCTTATGAACAAACCAGTTCGGATTCTGATACATTGAGCCCAGAGCCAGATACTTAAAAGGAGTGAAAATTTTAGGATGGGTTGGAGAAGCTTCCAGACGAACAAAGTGCATCGGTGTCGCAAGGGTACTTTGGTGCAAAACACACTATTTCTGCTTATTATTTCACACTTAAAGCAACAGTCTCAGGACGAATTCGAGGCTTTAAGCGGTCGATAACGAAGTTGTAGGTAAAGAGATGACTGGTAATAATGAAAAAAAAAAACAAAGAAATCCGCCGGCGAAGCTTTTAAACAGGTTTCACCTGGTGGAGGAGTTGTCTGAACCACTTGCTGCGCCTGATTTCAACCGCATTTGCCCTAATACAATTAGAGACATATTCATCATATGAAATAAGCAAGTAAAACCAATGAAAAACACGCGGCAATGATTGGCAAATGGGCGTTCCCTGAAATATTTGCGACCGCCCCTGCCAACGGCGTCTTCCTAAGGTGAGTTTTTTGGTGACTGACACTTCCTATGGTCTTGAGTAGGGCTAGCGCATCATTTCTACCTCATAGCATAGAATTTTAGAACCCTACTGAGACTGTTGCTTCAATACTTCACTGGGGTTCAGCTATTTGAACCGAGCAAAATTACCACACTACTAGCAGCCCGTGTGCGTGTATCCCAATATACTTTTTTCGTATTTCCGAAAACAACCATGATAACTTCAACAGCTCGGTTCCAACAGCTCGGTCACCAGTTATTGATATGCTGTTTATCGAATTCGATAATGCATGAAAAAATTCCACCAGGAGCAATGCCGAATGAATTGAGCAAAAGGGGTTCGATTCGTGCGAAAATGTTAAGCGCATGCGCATTGAGCGAATATAATTGGAAAATCTGTAGAGGATATTGGGGGCAATTCAGAGATCAGCTCACGGTCGATTCTTCACAATATTTTCAATAGTGCTTTCAGAGATATGGTTACTACAAAACTACGGAGCGCGACAAGAATGGGCCTTTTCTTTGAACACTGTTGAATAATAATATTTTTGATTCTAACTACCTCTACCCGATCACAAACAGAATAGCGCGGCCGAGTTTCTTCGCCTAGTCGTGTTTTTTTATACTCGAAATCTACTGATCATAAAGAAAGACGACTAGACGAAGAGACACAACCGCGCTATTCTGTTTTTTGTTCTATTTCGATAGGCATATCAAACTGCTTCAACAAAGCTTTGATAGCAAAAAGTAGAGCCTTGGAGAGAGAGACTTAGTGAGTGCGTCATTTTCACTTTTCCTGAGGTCCGTCTCCCTCCCAGGCAGGGTCAACCCTACCGTTGTTACTCTTCGGAAATTTTCTACGACCCCCCCTCTTTCTGGGCGATTTGAGACGACCCCCCCCCCCACAGTAAGAATACCTGTACGCGACATTGATTGCCTTCTGAAAGTGTTGAATCGCGCCCAATGGCGTCCTAGCGATAGAGCGCGTTTGACGGGAATTCTGAAATCTGGATGAACTTTTCTTCGTTAAATTTCAGGTAGCTCCGAGGAATGCGGTGGATTTCGCATCAGCGACGACCATCCCTCATAATTGAACCTGATTTGTTCTCAAACTATTCAAAATAAAGAACCTATTGAGCAAAAAATAAAATTCCACTATAAGTTTTACCCTCCTCTTTCTAGGGCCACAACTTCCTTCAGATCCGAGCTCCTGCGACGCAGTGATTTGATTTGAAAAATACAAATTATCCTCTCTCTAATCGTTTCTAAATTTTCATCGAAAGTTAATTTATTAAAAATTTTGCACGTTGTTACTTTTTTCTGGTCAAACGCGACTTTTTTACCTTCAAACGATCACAGCTTCTCTCAAAGTTAGTCATTTGGGAAGCTGAACAGGTATAACAAACTACAGACTTCGAGCTTTGCAACAACCCCTAAACGTCCCTGAAAAACCAGTGGTTCAAAAATTAGTCCCGTTGTTACTTTTTTGGGGGGTCTGTGTTACTATTTTTCTGGAACCGCGACTTTTTTACCTTCAAACGATCATAACTTTGTTAAATGTCATTCATTTGGGAAGCTGAACAGGCATAATAAACTACAGGCTTCAAGCTTTCTAATGACCACCAAAACGTTCTTGAAAAATCAAGGGTTCAAAGATTAGTCCCGTTGTTACTTTTTTCCGAGGGGTTTTCTTCGAGCCGCTTCCTTGAAAGCGCGGGTTTAGTTGGGTTTCACTGGTCGTGACTTCTAGGAAGACCACTTTCATGTTTGACTTAGGATGTGCTAGAAAGTTTCGAGCGTGCACTCGCACTACATTCCTTGCCTTGGTGCGCGCCAAGCCTCGGGTGCCCTTCTGATTTGCTGATTCATTTGGAAGGTCATTTAGAACGGTGCGTGGTTTATAGATGCTTTAGTATGAGTTATCTTGCGTAAACGTAAGGGGTGGCTACTGGTTCCATTGCCGGCCACCGGGAGCGTACGACCCCCTCCCCCCCCCAAGTCCATCCAAGTACGACCCCCCCCGTTGTTACTCGTAACAACTTAGGGTTGACCCTGCTCCCAGGTCTCGTCTTCTTTTACGCCTCCTTACTCCCTTCATCATGCAGACTGCGGTTCCTCGATTGGTCTGAGTACGTATTTGATGTAGTGTTAGGTGCATCATGTCTTAGCGGTTTCCCTTCGTTTCGAGTAAGTATTTGATGTTTTGTGAGGCGCGTATGCACCCAGCAACAATATGACGGATTACTGTGACCATCCCATGTTTCTGAACTTATAATCTTGTCTTCTTTACACTCCGCTTTAAAATACTACTAGTATATTCCAGCGAACAGCACTTGCTCATTACACTACCACAATTAATGAGTTATTTTCCAAACCTCTAATAGAACACTGCACGAAAACGAAGATTGCGGATGAAAGGCTGAGTGAGTCGGCAAAACTGCCGTTGGATTTTGGATGAATTTACTTCAACGTTTTGTGTGCTTATATCAGAACATGATCAAGTGAACTTGATCTCAAACTAATGTGAATTCGCGAACACTTCTTTTCCTAAATGAATATGAAGTTGTCCCAAACGTTAGTGCCACTTTCGAACATTTTTTTTTAACATTGTGTCAACAAAATCCGGTATTTATAAGCAATTTATGAACCATCGGTATCAGTGACTTGTTGCCAGCGATCAACCGGAGAGTCGGTGCTGTGTGCACAGAAGCTCGACACTTTAAAGCTGAAAGAGTTCGATCAGCTATCCCTTTCAATGTTATTTTTCGTCTGTGATTGATTCCTCAGCAAGCAGAATAGTTGGCTTTCGGTGGTGGTTGATCACCGCTGCATGCTGGACTGATGAGGCGCCTCAACCAAGCTACGAAATCAGGAGCCGTTTTATTTTCGAAACACGTTAACTCTGTTGTCGTGAAGCGGACACATTTTATTGCAATTTGGATGGATTAATTGGACTAAACCAGCTTAAGGCGTTGGTTACAGGAGACCTGAATGTTCTGAGGCCAAAATTGGGGAAGTTTCCACTTGATGACTCACGTTTCGCTTACCATCGTGGATCAAAACGTTTTACTAACTTTGACCGTTTCCCAAGCCCTTCCGAATAATAAACCACTGGTGCTTTCGTAAATGATTAGCGTCGAACCACCACTTCTCATCAGTAGCGGCGTTGTTCAACTAGAGAGTAGGGATGGAACAAGATAGATGTTAGCTGGACTCTTGATGCACTCATGATTACTGAACATTCATGAGGATACGTTTGTCCAAGCCTCAGCAATCTTCCAAAGGAGGGCAGACGTCTATCAATCCCGCACCTAAATACTGAGTGTGGCGGTGCATAACATAACAACTCGTGCGTGTTGACTTTAATGGGAGAGCATAGCAGGTCCAACTCAAACAGGGATTGCCCTCCTGGATCAGAATTTTCCCTATTCAGGCTGTAGTCTCCAGAGCGGACTAGGTTTAACCATTCTGATACAGCATGGTGAACGATGACAACGACATGTATCAAGAAACAAACTTACTCCTGGCTTTGAGTGGTTCGTGACTCAGCAGAAGTTAGTGAATCCCAGCGTAGAAAACATGCTCTTTTTCTCCATTTTGAACTCGAAGAAGCCAACTAGAGCGGGCATGATTCCGGTATAGCTTATTTCACCTGGAAAGCTCTTCGTAGCCTACTTGTTCACATTTGGAAACCGCTAAATGAAGTTGTGGCGTGAGTTGCAAAAAAGTGGCAGGAACCTACGGAACAATCTAATAAATATGATCATGGTTGATTATTTTCAAAATTTCTAGGTGCCGAAGTAGGCAGGAGCGCTAGATCGGCAGAAATTGCGAAACTGGCCAACGAAAGAAGTATTACAACGAAAGGTGACCATGATCAATTGGTAACACGACTAAAAGAAGCGGCAAGCCGAGTGACGGAGTGGAGTAATACTGGAGATCATATCATGAATGTTCGCAACAAGGAGGCCAGCACTATTTAATAATTATGCAGACAAATCAAGAATTCGCCTAAATTTACACGAATAATCTCATCCGTAAAGCTGTAATTGTTTCGTAATTATTTAGGTAACTCTGGCGGAAATGGCTGCGATGTATCGGCTGAGAACGCTAATTAAAATATCAGCTAATCTAGTTGAGTTAATTGCGAGGGCAAAAACTTGGACCAAAGAGAATGTGACGGTAAGCGCCGTTTTCCTGAACCGACTTACGGAGTTTGATCTGCTCCTGCTTCACCTGTAAGAGCGCTTCATTAGTACAATTCATGCGTTTGGGATCAAAGCGGATCGTTGAAAAACATGAGGTGGTGCCGGAGTTAACGTTACAACAATCTCCTGGCCAATTGAACGCTGGTCTGGCAGTCCCACTCAAGAGCCCGATTTCGTCAACTTATCAAGGAAGTGGAAGCACTTTTTCAAGAATGTTTTCAAGTTTGTTAGAGGCACGTGCGCAGAGCATGGAACCAAGAATATTCCTTCTAAGTGGCCCGGGGCTGTCAGAAAAAAGGCTGAGAACTTCTCTCACGAAGTGATACTTTCACACTTTTGAAATGTTCTACAGCACTTGCATCGTTGAAGAGTTCATATTGGGAGGTTTTTGTACGGTGAATGAGTATGGACATGTATGAGCGCAAGGAAGTGAAAATCAGAGAAGTGGAGAAATTTGTCTTATGTGGAGATCGAATCTCTAGCCGTTGCGCTTGAAAAAAAAAGTCCTTAGTTCGTACTCCATGCGCATGTCCCATAACATGCAGAAAACTATTTTGAAAAAGCTCCACACCCTGAAAGACTTTCTTAGTCAAATCGCCCCTCCGCACTGTTGCACTGCTGCAACCCCAGCAGGGGTGAGACTGGTCAAAAATTTCACTGAGCCTCTCCTATGGGAGTTATCGAAGGCCCTAATCACGATATGACATCCCTTTTTGGCACTGGCGCCAAATGGCTCCAATTTGGCGCCGGTTCCAAAAAGGAGGTCATATTCGTAATCAGAGCCCTCGATAATCTCGATAGAGAAGTTCCAGCGAAAAATGGAATTTGACCCATCTCACCCCTGCTAGGGTTGTAATAGAGTAATAGTGCCCGCACCTCCTCTGTTTCGAGTAGTAGCTAGTGCTTCTGCATCGGGAAAAGTCAAAAATATTATTTGGTAGAGTTTCATCCCCGCGATTCACCTCCGATGTCGGCTAATCCGCTCCACATGTTATACAAGTGCTGATGCTACTCTCTATTTCGGAAAACGACAAGAGCGTCGAATGCAGATCACACACCACAAGTGACGACAGCAAGAAAAAAACCACGTTTCACTTTTGGTGTATGGTCTGCACTAGACGCTCTTTTTCTCCGCTCGTTTTTTTTTTCAAAATAGAGTATATGTGACGAATATGGTACCATCAAAAGCCGAGCAAAGGTGATGCGGTGTCGGTGTAATCGTAGCATAATGGCACGAAAAGCGAAAGGTGCGGTTCGATTCCCTCCTAGGGCAAAAAAAATTTGCCGATGCCTCCGCCTTTCCGCGGAGGCTTTGCACCAGTCTATACGTTGCTACCCTCGCGTCTCCTGTGATACGGTTTCGTCACGTGAGCCAATTTCCAATCCAGTAAGTGCTCTTCATATTTTACTCCTTTGCCGCTGACCCCCAGACTAAATTGCAGGCCCCCAGACTGAATGGCAGGAAATGTAAAAAAAATAATACGAGGATTACTTGGATTACTTGGCGACCCCTTATCAGCTACGATTGTTCTTGCGCGGAAATATATAGTCATCAAAATGCGTTGTGGAGTTGCGGCAGAAAGTCACCCTATCGCAACCCAGCACTGGTAGTCACGCCTGTGACCGGTGTGCAAACCTGTTCTGGATCGACATCGTGGGCTCTGCCCAGCAACTCCTGACGCCTTGAACCCTCAGTCCGAGGTCTTTTCATCGGGGCCACAACAGCTCTCCTACGCACTCTTCGGGAGAGGTAGCCTCGGGGACCATGGGGTTCCTAACAAGTACTCGGGTGCCGCCCGCAGCTCCCACGAGAACCTAGAGTGTCAATTCATTCCCAACCATGGCGCAACAAACACATATAATGAACATATGGAATCACCTCTGATCTCCCTTGGCCACCTCGCTCGAGGGTAGACCAGGCCAGGTGGCTGTACGTACTAGACCCCATCCCTCTCGAGACCATTTATAGGACACCTTACGGTCGGCGTGCCCTCGCAGGGGCAAGATGACAGGCTGCTCCCAGATGGGGAGCAGGGATGGGGTCCGGCCGGCTCTACGGCGGGCGCTCCGCCGACTTAGGCTCATTGTCAGAGGAGACTTCCCCTTGCCTTGGATCGGCCTCCTCGCGTTGCCCGTTGAAGACCGACCTGCTACCGGCTGGCAGCCTTAGGGACAACGCAGTATCTGTTTTCGCAGGGAACCTCAGCTACAAGGGGGTTGCACACCAATCCGCAACTTACCTGGTAGCTGGGTAGACCGCGTAGCCAGCGAACGCTCACCGCGGTGATAGCAAGCGAACAACGGCTGGCACCGACCATAGCGGAGCGCATTGCGCAGTGCACTGCCACCATCCGAGCGCGAATGAGCCGCGGCGCACGGTGGGCTCAGCGGACCACCGTCGCGTCCGCGACACTTTGGATTCCTGGCAGCGAGCTTTTCGTTCGAGATCCCCAATCAATGTCAGAAGCTGCACTATCTCCACCACTAGTTAAGTTGGACCAGAAAGTGAAATGATTATTGGAAATCATTATCTTACTGCTGCAGTTAATCGAGAGAAGTCGGACTGGGAATGTTCTGCCGATGACACTCACAATGTTCGAAGCCACGTGTGCAATTGCGGAAATTTTTCAACTGAAATCCATAGATCGATCTACTGCCAAGGTAAATAAAGGATTTTTCCTGTGTCATCCAGTAGGGAGCGGGGGGTGGGAGGGGGGAGGAGGAGGATGCATTGCAGTTCGCAGCTCCCAGCACATCTGAAACACCGACAAACCTTGTTATCAGACTCGTAACCAAAGGAGGAAGCCTGGAAGAATAGGGAGAGACTGCGCGGTTCGTGAGGAGTTTCCCATTTCCTCAGAGTTCTTCCTTCTCCCAGGCTCAGCTACCGAAAAATCCCTCCCCCCCCTCCCAAAGGGTTCTTCGCCCTGTAAAGTACAAAAACAAGTACGGCATAAAACAATAAAGAAATGCAACAGTTCTCATCTTTCGAGGACTCCTTGAGCCAATTCGGCATTAGAGCAGACTGCGTGCTGCAATGTCCCCTTTGACTGGATGATACCTGATCTTCTCCTTCCTCATTCCACGATCTGTATTTCTACAGAAAGAATTTCAACAATTTCTTCGCGAAAATTCTAAAAACGATTATAAATCGGAAGGAGACTCGGCTTTGGTTATTGGTAACCCACGAGATTACATACCACATCTTGAATGCAGAATTAACCATTACAGGTAAGGGAATGCTATGAATAGACCCTTAGTAAACTAATGGTAAGGCAGCGTTCAGAGTTGGCAATCGTTCACGCGATTAGGCGATTAGGCTGGCAATCTGCAAAGAGAAGGATACGTCGATCAGGCGAATAGGCGAGTAGGCGAATAGGCGATTTGGTGACTAGGCGGTTCGGCGAATGGGCGTATACGCGATTGGGCGATTGGGCGAACGCTCAGGGGCTAAGCAAACGAATCGATACGTGTCCTTTTCTCCTACTCGTCTGGTCGCCCACTCCCTAATAGTAAGACCGCCAACTCTGAACGCTGCCTAAGAAGAACGCACAGAAAGATATGGGATCATTTCAGAACATGTGTTCATCTTATTGGGAGCGCGTTGATAACTACAATTCAAACGTACATGAACTCTATATCTCTTGAACAAATGGACCTCAGAACAAGGTGCGTCCCTAACGAGGGAGATACCTGAATAGATGCCCCATCACCTTTGGTATGCGCCTTGTATCTGCCTCACGAACGAAATTATGGGATCAGTGGAAGTTTGCTTGACTCAAGCAATGTCAAGAGAAGCTGGTCGGTGTTCTAGTTAGCTTTTAAATACTCTTGAATATGTGTGGCTCTCACTAATTAACCCAGACGATGAGTGGATGCAAAATGGACCGCCTGTCGAGATGAGTGAGAACAAAAACCGTGACCGGGATCAGAGCTCTCCTTTCTTCGCTGTGAAAGAGCTGAAGAGGCATACAGTGAGAAAAGGATTAATGAGTGCCGAAGAGAAAGAAGCCGAGCCGAAAAAGCATAGCAGAGCAGCGATATGACTGTGATGAGTTACCGCCACGGTGGGCGTGTTCGGATTTGTAGGGTGTGCAATGATTCAATCCTCAGTCCTAGCGTCGTAGTAGCGCGTTTCGAGACCGCAGGTGGAACGACCACTGCGCTTGCGAATCCAGCAACGGCATCCGAAGGAGAGATTCCTCCAAATCAAGTGAACGCAGGATGTGCCTTCAGGTTCTCGTACATGGACCGTGAGAAAGAGCGCTGTGTTTTGTCATACAACGGGCCACTTTTGCGCTGTAATGCTAACAAGGGTCGGGCAGGTCATGCGGCATCGAGTAAATTTTCAAGCAAAAGCTGCGTGTGCCCATCAATGGCGTCTAATTTTATTAATTTATTGCAGAGAAGTCAAGGAGGTTCTGGACAGGCTTCCTCCCATGTATACGAAAGTAGCGACCGAGTTGAAATTCTCGGAGCGCACAACAAAATTAATTCAAGATTATCCGCCAAACAAACTGCAATTCCCCATGGCTCCACAGGTAGCGTTCCTTTTTTATCTATTGAGTTCAGAGCGCGTGTAGAGGCGAAGAAAATTTCATGTCTTTCTCGGTACAATTAGTTCTCACCAGG
>KZ348797.1:17324-32092 GCA_002352805.1 Teladorsagia circumcincta | reverse complement strand
ATCCATAAGTGGTATCGCTTTCCTCTGGCTGCTACGAAGCGGCATTTTTGCAGAATGAGCTTGAACCATAGAAGACCTACCGCCTTGTTCATATTCTTCCAACCATTCAGCAATTTTCTCCAACCGTCGAAGTGTGCGTGAATGAAAATGCCGATTGACAACACAGGAAATCTAAATTGTTCCACTTATGGATTGAGACTAGTTTATTTGAGACAACTCATGGTTTTTATGACGCTGTTCAGTTTTTAGTTCGCTTCCGACCGGAGATGGAAAGTGACGTCATTTAGAATGCGCATTGTCTAAAAGCAACAGCTCAGAATGATCAGAACAGGGCCAGCCCGGCCTTCCACTCATTGGGGTCATTCAGTTGGGATCAGACCCGTCTCGGAGGATTGAAAACACTCCAATGAGGTTGTCTAATTGTTCAATGGATCCCAGCAGTAATTACGGGCCGTTACTGTGAGAGGTGAACTCTATTTTCTCTAGTTATCATTTCTTACAATTTCAAAGTTTCCAAACATATGGCGATGTCTATGTATGTTAACAACGGACATGGATAAAAGTAGACGTGTGAATCTACTATTCCACCCTGAGCCCTGGTGCCTAGCACTGGGTCAAACCGGTTAGGTCTTCCACACCTCTGCGGTGACTCGGTTGGTGATATCTGTCTGAGAGGATGAACTACTGCCTTCCCCATTGCCCGTTCCCAGGGTACCACCACGACTTTGAATAGGAAGTGGCGTGGTTCTCAGATGGTGTCAATGAGGTCGATAAACAAACTGTCGTGGTTCGTAGCTTATTCACAAAATGACTGAAACTATAAGTCATAGCTTACCTTATAACTCCTAACAAGAACATTGATCAGTTTCTTAACGAGTGCGTCACGGTTGATGTCGTCGAGTTCAATGAGACTTTCTAGAGCCGTGGCGCGCATTTCGAGAATCTCCAAGACTTCCGCATTAGGACGGCCAGGCTCGACACCTTCTGAAAACTGACAGTACTGGTATAGCTGGCAGCGCACTTGCCCAGCGAGAGATTCGGGTTCGAGTCCCGCTTGGTGCAAAAGTTTTGTTCACATCCAGCATTCTTGTTTAAGTACTGGTTTATTTTATCAAACGCCTCCGCTTTCCGGAGTCAGGGAACAGTTTTGGCTATTTCGATTGAGTAGAAAGTGATGGTAGGGGTGGGGGTGATGTAGGAACCACGAAATAATATGTAATTTATACGAAAGATAATTAAGTTTAATTTTTGCGAGAATCAATAAACTAATAGGTAGCCTCTTACAGGAGATAGCCACAGCGTCGATGCGGCTAGTAGAGAAGAGGTGTATCTTCCAGACGCGTCTGGAGATTCTAGGTGAATGAATTTTGAAGGCATAGTCCGGCCTAGTCCAGTAGATCAATCTTTTTGGATTGGTGCATAGAGTTGCTCATGAAGGTCGCAGATATACGGTTCTTCCTGCTCTCAGCAAGGGCTATTGTCTCGCAACGACGCCCTCAAGCTTCCATTCTTTCCTCGTTGGCAGGGCGTGCTGGTGTCTGCGCTCTCTTGTACGCTGTGCTCTCACGCTTCATACTCTCTCGTTCATGCTCAGTCTCTCACTGCGTCAACACAAAAGTGAACAAGCCCTTAATTAGCGTTTTCGACAGATTATCCTCCTTATTTCTACGATGCCGACTCACTTCGCACTCCTGTTTTCATTTTCGTGTGCAAGAACTGCACCAGTTTGAGCTTGGGGTGTGCCCTTAAGAATTTGTCATGAATAGCAAATGAGCGACTTGCTTAGGAGACGGCACTATGACCTCTATCTGTGACTCCGGAAGCTCAGATCACTACCACTGCGCTTTTCCGCTTCATAAGCAAGTTCAGAGAATTGCTGAGCAGGTAATGAAAGCATATCTGAGCGTGATATTTCGAGGACCACTTGAAAATTTTCACCCCTTTCTAATGGTCTGGTTGAACTCATGGCCTTTACTGATTAGTCTTCAAAATCAGAAGTAGCGAAAGCTAACCGAGAAATTTGTTCCACCAGGTTGCCAGCTTCAATGCATCTTCTGTCTTATCGGCTTCGTTGACCATAGCGATGTAGGAATGGTGAGCAAGTGTGACCATTTGACTGGAAACAAATAAATCAGTTCAAATCCCACTTGCTCAGATTTCATAGCGTTTGTTCGTAGCTTTTGAAGCGTGCCCTTTACCTCATTCGTTTTACTTTTATTGTCACTTTTGGTCTATTTTTGCTCGGAATCCATTCATAAAGAGATTTTATAGCTTGGAAGACTTCTGTGCTCATATTTGCTACTAAATATCATTAAAAGCAATGTAAACGAATAGGTATAAAAAAAATTGCGTGTCTACTGCTACCAACTTAGGGCTTTGGTGCCCTTATTCTTGTCTGTTTGAAGCTTCGCTGTCTTCTAATTTCAAATCGTCGACCGAGGATTGAACTGTAACTGTCCTTTCTGCTCCTTCAAAATCACCACTCTGCAATAGACTTGTGCAGAAACGTTAGTTCCAACACCAATGTCTGTGTGTGAGCATCGACAGCACGCCTGCCGCTCTAACAAGGGGGAGGTCTTTCAGGGAAACCACCTTTTCTCGCTACGATTCCTTGCATCCTGTAGGGAAGCATGTAGAGAACAGAAAACCATGCTTCGTTACTGCTGAACGGTTTTCAGCAGCACTAAAACACAAGTGAAAGGTACTGTTGATGGTTCGATCCCCCTTGGCGACCAAATTTTGCACTTGGGTTGACGCCTACGTGGTGATTCCAAATGGTGCTAAATGTTGATATCAGATGTCATACTCATGGTCAGAACCACATTGGATTCAACAATAGCGGTCAACCTTCAGTGCAAAATTTAATCTCCACGCGGGCTCGAACCATTAAGAGTATTATTCACCACTTTTTCGGTTCTACTAAAACCGTTCAGCGGAACATGGTTCCATGGTTCATCCATGCGTCCCTACAATACGCAAGGAACCCTTCTGAAAAAACGCGGCTTGCCCTGAAAATTCTCCCTTGTGAGGTTTAAGCGAGGCTAGCAGTGGCCTAGGCACAAGAGGGCGTTGCTAGAAGACGGGTGGCGAAACAGCACTGGGAGAAGCATATAGAGGAAACGAAGAAAAATATATTATCCAGCGAAAACGAAGAAAAAAATAGTCCCTTGAGTGGGATACCGCTCCATTTTTTTTTACCCAAAGTTCCCTGAGAACTTGGTGTTTGGTGATTCAATAAGAGCGTTTTCATTGAACTAATTTTAATGCTCTATTTGAAACGGCGATTTTTGCAGCTATTTTTGAAAGGATCTTCGGATTTTTTCCACGTTGACCCGTACTGATAGCCAAGTTGGCAAGCACAAGTTCTCCGTTCTGACCAGGAAAGTCGTTCAGGACGTGAAGCGCTTTTTCAAAACGATCTGTTGTGTGTATTAGGGGCACGTGCTCAGAGCATAGATCTGACGCTGATTTTTTTTGTGAGCGGCTCTGGGGTTGCCAGAAAAGGGTCAGAATACTTTTGTTGAGAAGTGGAACTAGTTATTTTTGATGCGCTCTATAGCATTCGAAGCGTTAAATACTCGTATGTTAGAAGGTTTTGGTCACTGAATAAGTTTGGACTTATATGAGCGCAAGAAAGAGGAAATGAAGGAAATGCAAAAATTTGTCTATAGTGGAGATCGAACTACAATCCATTGTTACCACATATTTTTGGCATTACTAGAATTGCTCAGGAAAAATAATCCTCAATTTCATACTTCACGCACGTAATCCTATAACGTGCAACAACCGCGTTTGGGAAAATCGTTCCACGTCCTGAAAGACTTTCCTGGTGAGTCCAACCTTTTCATTTGAAAACTTTGTTCTTTGAGGTAGAACCTGGTTCGGGAAGCGAAGTGGTTAGCATGAATTAAATGTTACATTGATCACATTTATTTACGCTAGTCTTTTCTGGAGGCGTTTCCCGCACTTATGTGGTGATGAGATTCTGAAGTGTACACAACTATGTATAGTTGAGTCTGTCTGTAAATGTGGTGTTCCCTGGCGGACACGCGTCGAGAACACCACATTCACAGAGAGACTCAAAGTGACAGTCCCAGCGGTGTGGAAATGGGCGTGGCGGACAAAGGTCGCACCTCCTCTTGTCAGCCGTGGTGATCGCGTGATGTGGGTGCTACCTTTGTCTGTCACGCCCACTTCGACCCTGCTGGGACTGTTACTTTAACTTCACATATTGTAATAATATTAGCATTATTTCTACTTTCAGCTGGAAGTTATTTCGGTCAATATCACAAAGTTCATCTGGAAAACCAACAAAATGGCGTTCTCAATTCGCAAAGGCCGTCGCTAAAACGGTTGGTTGCATTTTCTTAACTGAGTAATTATATGTGTAGTGAGTGGTTATTGCTGAAAAAATTCCTTCTTCGTTTCTCACCAGTAGTTCATCTGCTCCTAGTTTGTTAAAACTTCTCATAAATACAGGGTTAGGTAACCTACTCTTGCAAGTCTAACTTCATTACGTTATGAGGTTTGATTGAAGTGGACCCAGAAACTTGACTTGAGTGAAAATGTTTGAGGTGCGCCATGCATGTCCCTCGGACTCATAATTGCTTCGATGGCGGATAAATGAGATTTGCTTCCTAGGGCAAGCTTGCAGCGTAAAAAATGTCAAGTAAAAGTTCGCATTTTCGGGTCAGACCTGGTGTCACTCAACCTACATTGAATGATGAAAATCTTGACAGATTTTGAAGGGAACCTATCTGCTATGTGGGTTATCATGTCCTTTGACTGTGGCACTAATCACCACTGCACTAGTTTCTTTCTTAAAACTAGGCCAGTAAAAGGATAAGGAACTTGGTGACACAAAAATCATCTGCAAGTTTCATTATGACCTAATTCCCAAGGAATTTTTGAGATGCTTTTTTAGCTTTATTCTTGGAGTCATACCACTGCTATTTGTGTCCAGTCAAGAGGCGCGTGACATGTGAAATATGTTTGTGATTGGATGTGGCGAGCAATCCACCAATCAGAGGTGTCGGCGCGTTATGCCTATAGCGTACTATAAGCTGCAATTAGACGCCGTACCATTGCGATGCTTCTGATAAATGTCTCTGATATCAGCTGATTATCATAAAAAACGCACATTTCAATATGCCCTTGCTTGTCGGCAGCTTCCACTATTTGAACACAACGTGAGAAGATTTCCCTGTTGAAGGCATGAGCGGCGCTCTGATAAGAGATATCGGCAGAGCAGCTCGTCGGCATTTCAGCTGAAAAAACGTGACAATTTCACAATAATTTCGGACTGAATAATTTCGACGGATCCTTACATATTTCACTGGCCGCTGAGCTTAAAGTACTAGCCGGAGGTGTCAAATCAAGCAGGCGAGGTGATGTGGAGGGGCGTGGTGAGCATTCCAACGAACGAGGTGATAATGGGCGATAACACTGTGCACGAACCATGTTGAGTTTCTGAAAAATGGTCGGCGATTAACGAAATTACCGCTTCAGAGGGAAAATTGGGAGATGGACAGGATCACAGATGGGAAGAAATTCTGCGGAATTTTTATTGATTCCATTCTGATTGTTTTAGTAATTGTGGATCAATGTCTGGAACGTTTTCCAGCTAGGAATCAGATATTATGGTCCTATAGAGAAAGGTTACAAAATCGAATCAAAATAAAGGAAGTTTTTAATTGTACTGATTTTCCCCTTGTCCACTCATTTGACAAAAAATGTTCTAAATAAGCTCGGTATCATTTCTCCTACAGCTATCGAGAATCGATGTCCTGTTCGTTTTATTATACAAAATTTCAATAGTTTGGAAATTTTATTAAATAAATTATTTTATTTTGAAACTTCATCAAATAAATGGGATTTTCGAACAAATTATCTTATCAAGTAACTTGAATAATGTAAATTAACGCTCCAGAAAAGCTGAGTTAGGGCGAGGCGATGCCCTGGTAGCGTAACTTGTAGCGCACCCGGTAAGCGAGAGGTGCGGATTCGAGTCCCGCCTGGAGCAAAATTTCCGTTCATAACCTAGTATTTTTGTGAAACTTTCACCAGGCGAGCTGCGGCAAAAAAGAAACAGTAGTTACCAAAGTATTTTCATAGTATTAGTGAGGTGGATCCATGGGCAACACTTGTCGTTACCTATGGGTCTACTTCATTTTATATAGTCGATCAGGAGGAATATCCGTTCTAGACAGAGTTTCCTACTCCAAATATCTTTAACACATTATTGACGGCGTGACGCGCATGTGACCCACACTTCCATACGGGAGGCTCGTTTTGTTCGATTGGTTGAAATTTTTCATGTTTTAAAACTGCCCCTTCATACCCTATTTCGGAAGATGAGAAGAGCGTTGAGTGCGGACCACACACAACAAGTGACAACAGCCAAGAAAAAGAGGCTTTTTCTTGTCGTCGTCACTTGTGGTGTGTGATCTGCACTCGAAGCTCTCCTCGTTTTCCGCAATAGAGTGTTCGTAACTTGATCCGGAACCGTCATCTTTTACTACTACCAAAGGAATTTATTTAAGGTTTGAGAAGTTTATTATTGAAAAGCATCTGAAAGTGCTGAGATGCATGCATAACGGGCTGGCGTCGATGTGTTGAATAAGTCGTTTTTCTTTCTCAAGATGACCAACATGGGAAGCTTTTGTAAAATCGTTTTTTTTTCGTAAGAAAGGCCATGAACTTCTAATAAAAACAGTGCCGATTTCTAGTAGGAGGCAAGAGAATTTTCATACACGGCCGTGGGTTTTTCAGAGCAGTTTTTTGTTCTTTGGCCATTCAGACTAGTTTTTGATGGTTACCTTAGTATCGCTTATACTTATACTACGATCAATATAAAATGGGTGCAATCTATTTATGCTAGGAGAAATATTCGCTATGAATGCGTGCAAATGGTTGAAAAATATGAAGAACACATATCAGAAGAAGATACATGTGTAGTCTTGGTGTTTCTGTAGCCTGGGTAGCGTAATGGAAAATAACCTTATTCCAATAGTGATTGAATTCTTTCGCCAAGCTTCTCGCGAAGACTTAATCATCCCAGCCGGGACTCGAACCGGCTCTCTCATTTTCCGGCAAGAGTGCTATCACCTCCGTTTCGCCTGGTAAGCTGCTATCGAAAGCGTTTGTGAGCAATTGAAAAACAAGCCAAAATTGATGTCCTCGCGAAGAGTTGAGCAGAAGAAATCAACTTCTATACCACGTTAAGGTTTGTGCTAAGCCGTAGATAACAAACTACATATTCCAACATATTTCGTAGCACAGTGAGATGCAGAGAATTTTTGCTGCCTTTTTTTTCTGCTCAAAAAGGTTCCCCATACAAGGATGGGCCTCTGGTCAGTGCGTACCAAAGAATCAATGATTAGGTAACAATTCAAATAATACTTTTGACATTCATTGAATCAAAAAGAATAAATGGATCACAGGAAAGCTGACTATGAAAAATGTCCTCGTTTCAAGGGACGTCTATTCGTGGTAGTTTCATTGATTGGCTAGGGGTGGAGCCATAAAGGCTATATCTGCTTCAATTATTGACATAATCTGTGCAAAGCGAGACTCACACGAACGATGTCATCGGCAACGTCGTTCCAATCGCTGTTCACAATCAGACTTGTTTCATCGATCAATATCAATCGATGAAGAATGTTCTCGATTTCCGATATACGGTTCATCCCTGAAATCATTGCGATGGTAAATCTCTTCGTGAAGGAAAGCATAGTTTGTGCGACGGATAAATGCGATATCATGATCAGATAGAGTAAAGAGGGTAAAGCATTGTTACTGAAAGTGAAGCACAGCTTGGAAAATACCATATGGGAGAGAATAATTATTGGGATATGAGACTGTAAAGCATGAATAGAATCCATGTTAGCTCCAATAGTTTTTTCAGTCCAGACAGGGCCAACCGCACATTGGGAGATTTCTAACAAGGGAGGGATCGTAGTCGTGGTTTCGTATGGGGTCACACTTGAAGTTTTTGGTGCGGATTGTGGTGCTAAAAGCCGCAGTGGTCGTGCTTGTAGGAGAGGGGGTCGTTTTTGGGAACTTGGTTGTTCTTCCAAATTTTACCTAAAAAGGCGATTGTATAGCATGGAAGTAGGTTATCGACGCTATGCACGCACACTATCGGCCGTTTAGAGTGTGAGGAAATAGTTGTATGGGAGATTCCACCACCAGGAAAAAGAGAAGAGGTCGTCGTGACTTCAAGCATTTTCCTACGTGACGCTTCACACTGAACCCAAGCCATGAGTATTATTCACAGTCAGATTCGGTAAGAGTATGGTGCCCTACTTTTCGTAGGAGAACGAGGTGGGTACCGTCTGGGTAGCGCAGCTAGCGGTTCACGACCATCGAACTCTAGCGTTTCCCTATACAAGGAAGGATACGTCATATTCCGAGGGAGGTAGGGATTGTGTGACCCCGCCACTCACGCTCTACATCCAAGAAACAACCGACCACGACCAAAGGACGAGGTGTGAAGCGGAAGGGGAGGGAAACATGCGATTACGACCCAATCAACAATACCCATTTTGTACGTTTTGTGCGTTTCTCTGTTCTTCACAGAACCACCTTTCGAGCCTTCCAGTATGATTTTCGCACTAGTCATGTTCAAGCTGATTGCTGATGGAGTTATGTGATGAATAGAATGACTCTTGCGTTGGGTGCAGAAGCTATGTATGCGCTCGCTGAATCAGTGCGCCTTCATCGAGAGCGATGACCACCGTGGCCGCTTTTGAATGATGAAAGATTTGTCTTAGAAAATGAACATAGGGCAGAATAAATGTGGATCACCGTTGGAAAAGGATTACGTTTATCTAAGAACATTCACAAACACACATGAAAAATGAGTGCATGGCGCATCCTAACACGCTCTTGCATTGGCTGTTGAATGAAATTTGTCGCTATCGCAACAGACGGGGCATTCATCTAAGGCTGAACCTAGGTGGGTGTAGGAACTTTGGGGAAATGAAAATTGCTCACACACCTTTGCAGTCCTTCCTCCCTCACCTGAGTCCCGATCTTAACAAAAAGGAGGGTACCCGACAGGAGGCCCTTCGCACGGCTAAGTGGCATAGACGCAGACTGGTTGGCGGTCGAGTCGCAGCACGCACTCTGGCAGTTTAGCGTCATTCAAAGTAGAATGTACTATGGTACGTCCCAGGTCGCAGAGTACTCTCCCACCGAATTTTTGACGGCGCGACGAGCCTACTGTCGGGTGCTCCAAAAAGGAGGTGTCTCACGCGGGTATGAATGTACCGCAACCACAGTGCCCCCTTTGTTCTGCCATAACGCCTAAGAATTTGTTGTCAAAATCACAGATAAGAGATCACTTTTTCGTTTTGCTAATTGAACAAGTCAAATATCATCAGAGCGTTACTTCACAAAATTATTAGGTTGAGCAGAAATTCCCGAGCTTTTTGACTGATCGCATCCCGCACGCTATTATCTGTGATTTTATGTAATAAATTGCAGGCGCTACCGCAAGATAAAGGGGCATTGTGGTGACTATTTCTGAAATTCTGATGTCGTTCGGAAACCTTCATTTTCGCATTTTTATTCACAGCATTCCTTATTGGTTTCAATATGGGGCTGTAAAAAGAGGTCTACATCGAAATTTGCGCCGAATTACACGCTTTGAATGTCATGAAACCACCATATAGAATCAACATAAAGTTAAGAAAACCTGGCTGAAAGCATGGTGAGGAATATTTGCGTAACCTTTTGATAGTGTAAATAAGGTAAAGTTCAAACTAGCAGAGGAGGCGAAATTGTTAGAAGTTTCTAAAAAGCCGAGTGCTCGATGCAATTCCCTTATATTCTTTGCTGTAACACGCGAAGATTCAGCGAAAAGGCAGTACTGTAGAAATTTTCAAACTTTTTAAGCTTACATGGAGAAGAATGTCAAGTGTGACTGTAAAGGGCAGGTTGTACTTGTCTGAATTCCTGATGTGAAATGGTGCGGAACGATGGAGATTTGCCGAGTGTTACATGGGCCTGTTTGCGTTCGTCGTAGAGTCGATTCATGAGCTGACCGGAACCATAACAATAGTGGCGCGGCCAAGTAGCCGCGGTCCACTAAACGACGACGAACACACGCATCTTGTTTGGTCGAAGTCATCGTCGTCGTGGTCGTCGACGCCAGAGTCAAATCACAGTCTGTAAGTGGACGGCAACGACGATGCAATCGAGGACTTATTGGCGGCGTTTACAGTGGCTCAACTGGAGTTTAGACAGAACGCGAATTAGGCGAGAATCCCAGAAAAAACGCCTCGAAGACGGTAATTTGTTTCATTTTTGTGTTTTTAGGCAGTGACTGACCGAAGGCGGGGATTAGCGGGGATTCTTTGTGAAACTAGCTAGTGGTATGTAGTTGCTCTGCAGGTTCCCTCGTAGTGTCAGAGTAAGATATGGTAGTGATGAGGTTGTAAGTGAGTGAGTATGGTACAACATTGGGGGGGCTTGTATTGCTGAATCACAGTCTCTAAAATCGTGGGGCAGCTAAATCAACGTGGCACCGATTTCCATATTTTCAACGGTCTGTATTTTGAAGCAGATCCGGGCTATCTCGGAGTAAAGAGGGAGAAATTTTGATACAGAACAGACTAGCCCATTCTAGATTTGCTGAGGGAGTGCTTTGAAGTGTTATGAGCTTCATTCTTGCCATTTTTTTCTTGATTTAGAACAAAAAATAGAAAATACATTGATACCGAAGCCCATGGAGGAGGAAGAGGGCGGGGGAAGGAGCTTTGAGGTGGGTGATTCGTATTTCTTGTACATTTCAGAAATTGCTTGTGAACGTTTCTGGTGACATAGAACCCTTGCCGTGTTTGAAATGCCTTTGAGTTTCCGCATCGTGATGCCCCCTGACTAAATGGGCCCACATTCATGCTAGATTGTACAGAGCTGATTTCGACAAAATCAGCATTTGGCGAGCGATAAAGTGACCAAAACACGCTTTCAAATATTTCTGCGATTTTGAGCGAAAGTCATCTACGTGGCACACCACAGAAAGGGATTGATCAACTCCGATCACTTATCGCCCATTCATGAAAGGAAAGCACCACTTAAGTAACTGAACTAGTATTATTGTTGACTACTTTGACGATCTTTACGCAGCTGTAGGTGAGCTTATTCTGATTATATTGTTCTATCTACGTCATCGGTGTCCGCGGTTCTGTTGCATTCTCCTAGTCCACGGTACGGATATGAGGTAATATGGTACATAACTGAAACCTGGGTTAAGTTTTATAAGTCTTCAATATGTTTTCCTGAGAGAAACCCTAGGTATCCGCTCTGAATTATTCTCTTTCATTCTTTTCCTTCTCTGGTGTTGCTATCTTCAACAATGAACACCGTTTGTGCCTAATCGATCCTTTTAGTCTGGTCCACCATCTACAAATACCCTAATGTTCAAGTAAAGTCTCCTTCCCTTTTTCCCTTCACTATCGGTCCTCGTAGCTCTACTTTATTTCCAGAATTTTCAATGAAAAGCGACCCACTTCAGATTAAATTAGGGAGGGTGATCAGAAAGAAGGAAAAACCATGTGAAACGGCCCAGAACCCGAGAGTGAGACCCCTTCCTTTCCCCTTTGCAACTCGGCATTGATGCGACTCCCATCGTTAAGCCCTCTTCAATGGAATGCTTTCTTTGCTACCTAATCACACGCTGCGTATAGATCTGCGGCGAGTGATTCGATAATCTGTGGGCGTGGATCGCCAAGTGCGCCAAGAGTGGGCCATGCTAGATCGCCGAGGTCAAAGCTGCCGATTACATGTCAGTCCGCACTCTCAGGAGCTCCGAAAGTCTCCCCACTAGGCAATTGTCCCCTTCTTCGACCTTCGTTCTTATCGTGAATCCCTCTTTAATGTTCAAGCGCAAACCCACACTGAAGCATTCATGGAATGTGCCTTCAAGTTATAACTTTACAACGAGAACCCGACTTCAATTGAAGCCTCATTTGCGTATTCCAGCAATAACGTGCTTTTTTGACGCAGCAGTCATATCGGTAACCTCCTAACGGCCAGCTTCACCTTAAAGTGTGCTTGCCCTTGAGGAAACTTCAATGCAATCACCATTTCAGTGAGCATAAGAATTATCTTCCATGAATAGCCGAAGTGAAGTGCAGCTCTTCTGATCCATAGAACCATATTGAAATGTTGCATTTCGGGCGTTCCAATCGTTCTCCGAGGTTGATACAGTCATTACAGTCGTATTTCTTATCACGCCATGACTCGACGTTGCAACATTGTTGCTTAAAATCACAGATTTGACATGAGAATTTCGATTTTCGTATCCGCTGTAGGCTGTTTCCTCGAAGCATCTCATGGGTGAAAGGTCGGACAAGTTCGGTCGGACGGTTACAAAGGCAGCGATAATGGAAAAGGACAATCGAGGGTTTCGATGCGAAAATGGCGGTAGTAAATGCGATAACGCCAATGAAAAAAGGAGGAAATAACGTTTTCTCTCGGCCAATTTGAAAATGGATGTTGAACAAGTCTTCGGACTTTTCTAGTGATTCGTCATTGACGCATGTGGCTTTTCGGCAAGATTTTGGTGATGATTAGGTATTTCTGATCTGCCTGCTTGGCTTCACCTTACTGTTCAGTAAGAAGTTACTGTTCAGTTCAAGGGGGGGGGGGGGAAGGTATGAGCTGCGACCCCTTCGAGGGAGATAAACCTTCGTTTGCCTGATTCAAAGGTGGCTTGAGAGGCGGAATCGACACTGCTTGACCACACCAGGGGACTGCAAACTTTCTGCTGAAAAACTTGATTTTGAGTGCTCTAAACATAGGCTCACCATGGGTGGTGGTCATTTCACTTTATTGATAATAGGTTTAAGACAGCCTTTCAAAATAAAGAACTGCGTATTCGAACTGTGAAGAAAGATTCTGTCAAATACATAAGAGAAGCCGGTCCTCGGAATTCTGTGATGTAAGGAACCATTAATAAAGCGATACTACGGGTTTCCTGGCAAAAGATTTCCTTGTCCCTTTTTTCCGATAGGCAATGTCACGTATCGGAATGTAGTTTTCTATGAGGAATGGTTTCCGGAGTCGCAGTTATTGACTATGATCCCTCTAGGAAGCTCCACACAGGTATTCCACAGGGTTCTGAGTTTAGTTTGGGTCCGTCCAACCTTTTTGAGCCTGACTCTTTTAGCTCGGGATCTGATATGAAGGATCAAGGACGGAGCATTCGGCGTGATCAATCTTTTTCTGAGATGCACCACGTTTTCAGCTTTCAGTGTATGGTCGAGCTTTCAGTGTCAGATTGTAGTGGTGCGTTATAGTTGTGATTTGACCTATCAATGACTTCCAAAGGCCAGTCGATGTAGTCAAGTCAGTATTTTTGCCCACCCGGACAGATCTGGTGCCAATCGATCATCCCTGAAAAATGGGAGGTTCGCTTTACCTGAGCGGTCAGGATTTGATTCCCGAAACGCGCACCGTGGTAAGCAGCGCCATTTGCTACACCGCTTACGCCCTGTGGAAATCTGAGAAGTTGGACCGTATAAAAATAGATGAATAGTTATCGCTAAGTAGCTACTGCACATGGATCCAATAGCTGATTTCTCCCCCTGCTGAATAAATTTCGCAGAGCATCGAAGGAGTATGGCGCGTGGCGTTTACCGCATGTGCTATGTTACCCAGTGATAGGGGAAGTCAACTGAGTGTGAGCAGAGAAAGGCGTACTTCGCAAGATATGGGTGTAGGACTAAGCCTAAGAGGTTGCAGGAACTACGGGAACATGAAAATTGTTTGCGTACCCTGGCTCTTCTCTCTAGCTTTCTACTTACAAGGCATTCTACTTCCCATGCAACTTTGAATTGAGACCCAGATATATGGATAGAGCTTCATATGCTGAAGACGAATGTGGAAACTAGAACTGCAAAATGGACCTGACGAGGAATTTGTGAGCAGTCAAAGTTGGCCAGAGGTAAAGCGTTACACATGAACCGAGCTGGCGTTCGGGCATTCAGAGTCGCCGTGAATGGTGGTAGTGCTTTCAAAACTTGTACTCTTGGAGGAGCATTCACGACCTACCGGCAGGAGAGCGAGAGTACTAACATTACTCCACGGCTACTCTATTGGTAGTCAGCGTTTGAAGCTCTTTCGACCTATCTGAGTCCTAACTGAAACTTTCATGGGAAGTTGAATGCCCTCCCTGGTTGGTCTCGTTCTTGATAAAAGGATGTTTTAAACGTTTTCAAATGCATTGCTACCATCAATGCCCGTATCTTGCGATAGTGCCTATAAAATATCAGAATGGACGAGGCGCTGGTCGTAAGATGCTGCGTTTGCAAGCATAGGCAAAATTCCATTTAAAGAACCAGCAAATCTGAAAGATCTCCTGAATCAGGTCGATTAGTTGAAATTTTTCGCTGGCAGTGCAAATTGCCTACTCGAAAAGAAAAATTGCCTCATCTAAGGTAATAGCCTACGCAAGGAATGTGGCGACGAATAATTTGCTAGCTAAGCTTGTTCAATTACCGGATGAGGGGTATTTTCTGCGCGAGGAATGAAATTAGGCTTTTCGAGGCCAGGTCTCTCACAGGCCTCTTGAACGTCGTCGCAACAACGATGAATGAGAAACTTTGCTGGTCACAAATTGGACAAATTGGGCACCCATACCCTGCTGTTCCATCTAGTGTCCAGGTTTTCAAGTGAAAATGCTTTGATTCCAATTTTTGTTGTTTTGTTTTGTTACTACTCGAAAATGAACACCGGTAAGTAGGCTAGTTTTTTCAGGC
>KZ348790.1:5084-18613 GCA_002352805.1 Teladorsagia circumcincta | reverse complement strand
TTTTCCAATTTTCAGGCATGAAATTCACCACACCACCTGTAGATCACCCATCGAGGAGCTCTTTCAATCCACATTCTATCTCAGACTCAAAAACGGAGTTCACCGTGGAA
The DNA here is from genome assembly GCA_002352805.1 of Teladorsagia circumcincta. Classification (NCBI taxonomy): domain Eukaryota; kingdom Metazoa; phylum Nematoda; class Chromadorea; order Rhabditida; family Trichostrongylidae; genus Teladorsagia; species Teladorsagia circumcincta. Next base: position 18,503 of record KZ348790.1, on the reverse strand, counting down.
ATGCAGCCCATTAGAAATCCAAGGAACGCGGTCAGTGATGCACTCATAAGAAAAAAAAACGAGGAAGGCGGCCTAGAACCTAGTGGATGGGAACGTTTCTTGCCTATTGATTTCTTTATTGGTGCTACTCTCGTCGGTGCTGCCTGTTCGACGCTATGCCCCCCCCCCAATCCCATTAAAATGGTTTTTTCGGCAGGTGAGGAGAGAGCGGCGCGGTTACGGTCCTGCCGAGTCGCTGGGGGCACACACTATGATGCGAAACCAGCTGTACGATTAAAGGGCCCGTTTGCCTTCCGACCAGGAATGATCCCCTTCCGCGGAATCCTACCTTATCTGCATTCTCCTTTAAGCAGAAATACCCATCTCCTGGCTCATTATCGTTTCCAAGTAGGCCAGCCCTTTTCGAAATGGCGCTTTCAGCGGGTCGACTGTGTGATATCAACCCTTTCATTCTTGTCGTTATAAATTCTATGTGGGAATGTAGTTGGAGGGGCCACTCTGCTTCCAACGATAAAGATCAAGATGATGCCAATACACCTGTCTCTAGCTGTAAGTATGAGAGCTTTGAAAACACACTCACTCAAGTAACTTATTCGTAATAATCAGTGAAATGCTCTAAATCATCGAAATACAATCCATTTTTTGCACATTTTCAGTGGTCCTCCCACTGTGAAGGTCCTTCGTCCCTCTCCCCTTAACAAAAATTCCCTTCTTCGCGCCATTCCAGGCTGTTAAGCTTGTATTAGGTCGGTCAAAAAGTATCCGCCGTTTTCAGCGCCCAACTTTGAAACATCATAACTCTGCTGAAACACAACCTTTCGACCTGAAATAAAAAAAGTTATATTCACCATATTGTTGCCAATCACATCCATGCTAAAGTTTCCCATAATGACAGAAATTCGAATTACTGTGAACAATAATCTGTGGCTAGGCAATTTCAACATAGTCCAGTTCTCGAAGCGATTTCTCCTCCAAGAACTTAGTTGAAGAACGGGAAACCGGTAGTTTGCCAGGGATATACCTGGACTATATGAAAGGTTGCAGAAGAACTTTGAAGTCGTTTTCAAACAAATTTTACACAACGCGTTTTGCGGTGGACCGTCCAGCGCTATCGCGGTCAATGGTCGAACCTTATTTGTTCCTTAGAGCAAGCTACCACTTCCGCAATTCCGCATGGACCATGTTCTATACTTTATAACAGAATTCCGCCGTCCTCGACTGCGTCGATTCATGGACCTTGGAGTTAGCTGCGCCGTCGGCATTGAGGAAAATTCTTATTGGAAGTGCTCTGGGTTTCGAGATGCTCCAAGGGGACTCAATCTCGCCCACCCATTTAGTAACCCTTTCATTGCTAGCGTGCAGCACCCCTGTTTCAGGCCACGCTATTACCCATCCTGAAACGGTTCCTACTTTTTGCAATGTGGAGTTCAAGTACACACATCCATAGGCGCCGCAACGATTTGAGCTGCTAGCATGGGTCAGTTCGATGGACAGATTAGAGACGTTTTTCCTCCTTCCCCATGGCATCCATGCGGCCGAGCCGATACCTTCAGAATCCCCTTGCTCTCCTGCCACACCAGTAGTTGAGCGTCTGTTATTAGGAGGCTTCGTTTATTAGGTAGAGTTCTGCATGGTAAGGGCGGTCGTTTTACCACGTGCATCACTTTCGAACTTTATTTCTCCAGACTCAAGCCTGGCGAGCTTCTCCCATGTTGTGTGATTTCTAGGTGCATTCTTTCTTAATGCAGGCGCCATACTGTTGATTAACCCTGGTGTGTCGCTTCCATGTTTGAAGACATAACGTGCCAACAGTCGAAAACGACGATTTTCCGTAGCTTAAAAAAGAGGTTAGAACGACGGAAGTATTCGGAACTATTCCAAGTTTTCGTATATATGTGAAAGAACTGAGTTTCCTCTAGAAAATGATACAAAAATTGTTCGAATGGTTGCGCAAGAACATGCCAAAAAAATGCAGGGAACTAGTGGAGGTGCGAAACGGCGGATACTTTTTGACCGACCTAATACTTATTAAAAGCCTCTTCAATTGAAAGTGCAATCAAAATTTTCTCAGCGTCATTAACGCCACTACCTTGATCCTTATCATTAGAGCCGCAGAGCGGCTTGGAGTGGACCCTCGTCTACACTTGCACCCAAGCGCTATTTTCCCTATCCTAGCGTTAAAAAGGCAGCGGGATAGCAACATAATTCCCCTTCCGCTAGCTTCGCCCTTTCATTGTTCGGCTGGTGGCTACTGTAGTAGAAACAAAAGGAAACGATTACCTTGGACAAATCGAACAAGGGAACTTCCTATCACCATTATCGACACATCGTGTATATTTGAGATGTTTATCACGGTAGTAAGAATAACTGAAAACTTTTCCACAACGTGCACATGAAAATCCATCAGGGTCTCCTGTCAGGTCCGTTACGGTTTCTGAAATAAATTCGATTGTTATCCCGAGATCTATTGTCAATTGAGGCTACCCTCGCAACGTACATATGCAGCATGTTAAGACCTATTATAGAGCAGCTGTTTGACCTCTTAGCTGATGCAGCAACGATATTATGTCTCGATCGGGGCAGTGTATTAGATGTTTGTCTGGTAGTTCAAGGCGCGAAATTGGACATGTAATGAGCTCCTCTCTATGTAGACCCTGGTGGATTTACCACACGGCTCGATGTATACGGTAGCTATAGTTAGAATTCTAGCACATCATTCCGCTAATAGAATTAGAGCTAGCTATACGAACACGAGGGTATGGTGGAACAACTGAGTCAAGAGCTCCCTATATGATATCTCAACAAATTTTCACTGTTTTGGTCAGAATTCCTATTAAACTAAATAAATAAGTAAACTAATTGAGCATATAGTTAGCAGTTATAGCCATCGGTATGGTGTTCTTCATCAACAATTATACTGTGTCTCGAATAAATAAATAAATAAATAAATAAATACCTGGCGGCGGTCTCGCATCGACAGAAAGGTCCACGGGTTCCTTTGAAACGGCTTCAGTAGGGGTTGATGGTGATGAGGTCGCCGCTTTGAGAATAATTTCATCCCCACATCTTATAGGACGTTGTACGACATCTCCTTCAACATTGGCGCTTGAGTTGTCTTTACGAATCACTTGCCTCCACGATGTTGGCAACTGAAATGCTTTTCGCGAATCTCGGTTGATTTGTGAAATAGAATTGGGACCACCACATAAACTCTCCACCATGTAAAAGCTGCGACGCTCTGATAGCAGCCTTATGACGTTAATTGCGTAGTGTACCTAAGGGAGAGAGAGGGGAGGGGGAGGCATTAATAGGCCGATGTTAGACTTTGCTAATCGAACGATGCGCCACGAGCGATTCTCAATGTCTGTCATCAGCCCTATGCGATGGTACCAGCATTCCTCTCTTAGGCTCTTCGTCAGCGAAGCCTTGGGAGAGGGAGAGAGGCTTGGGTAGGGAAGTTCTGAACATTTTGATTTTCTCCGAAGTTCATCTTCTGTCCAATAAACATTCATAGTAATGAGACCTAAGTATGTACAATAACGGCGACACTCGTTCACTTAGAGAGGAGAGAGGGAGACAATATCAACGCATCGGTAGTTTGCAACTCGGGTAATTCCACAAAAAAATTAAAATCCCAATTGGCCTATGTAAACTGCGCGGATATAGAGAGAGGATGGTTGCAAAATTACAAGTCCATGTGGTCAATGTCCTGAGCATTGTTGCTTTTTCAGAAGAAAATCGACGAAGCACACCAACCTCCAAATGTGATCCCTTTGAGAAACCTTCCTCCTTTGTGCAGATGACAACTGCAAACTTCAAACACCCGAATCGTATTGAAATAAACATCAACCCAGGCACGTGATGGTTGAACTCCGTAATACTGGACGAAACTGAAGTAAGTCTGGTCTGGATCGAGGAACAATCATATTTTGACGATGAATAACTAGTTTGAGAATGAAAGCAATCATTCTAAATCGCCACACATCCACGTAAGTCACCTCAGATGTGTGTGGTACTCACAAAAGCAATTTCCAAAATTATGTGTATTTTTGGTGGTTGTACATAGGGACACAAAGTAAGGTAACAATAAGGGATTGAGGATATCTATACAATTAGAAAACCAGTTGGCAAAGCACAACTACATCAATTAAAGTTTATAAGCAAAGGAAAAATATGTTTCCCATTAGCTGATATTCGCGTAACAAAAGAGCCGAGTATTTCTGCCAACCCACTCATCGGAATGCGTTGAGGGTTTAAACGGTAAATTTATCCGATACAGCCAGCTAGGAGCTAGGTGTTTCTGCGTCTATGAGCCATCATTCAGGGAAGCTTCTTGAAGTTCTAAAAACTACAGTTGCAACTATCTCTGTTTAAGATTGTTAACTGCTGTTCTTGGCCGCAGCTCGCCTTGCGTATGCTTCACAAGAATGCTGGGTTGTGAATAATGTGTGAGTGCAGAAAGCTATGGTACGTATACCATGAAAAGTGAGTTGGGATGAGATGGTGCCCCGGTAGCGTGACTGGTAGCGCACTTGCCCGGACAGCAAAAGGTGCAGGTTCGAGTCCCGTCTGTGGCGAAAATTTGGCTCACAACCCAGCATTCTTGTGGAATTTCTCTGTTCCATTGTCGTAGTTTGTGGCCATCCTGTGTGATTTACAAGTTAAAGTGACCCCATAATTTACTATGAAGATTAAAATGAGAAATCATCCAGCGTTAATCAATCCATTTGGGGGACGGAGTGCAATTCAGCATGATGATGCGGGAATAAGGATAGGTGACTGGGTGTAAGATTGACGACGACAGCCCGCTCAGTTAGGAAGAAACCGGTGGCATCAAGTGGAGCCCGAGCAATCTTCAGCGAAGCGCGTTGCAGGACATGATCTTCAAACTGCAGTTTGGGAATCATATGTTGCCTAGCTGAATGTTTGAGAATTCACTCAGACAAGGTGATATTGTCGCATGTGGTGCTGCTCCCATGTTATTGTCTGAGGGATTTGAACTAATGGTCAAACTAAATTTGGGGATCCCCTGGCTATGTCTGCCGTTATTAGGAACCACAGCCTTCATACACGAAACAGCGACGCCCTCATTCCAGAAAGGCTAAACCTAAGGACTGAAGTGGGGGCGCAAAACTTATCAAAACCTAGGAAGGGTTTATATTAAACTTCCTGCGCAATCAGAGGTTTGAGTTTCGAAGTAAATTAGAACTAAATGTGGAAAAGCTAATTTGAATTCTTCTCAAAGTGGTACCCTCAATATGGATCAAGAGAGCCGCAATCAATGAGCTCAGGGTAGTTCAAATTCAAAAAATGACGGGATGGTTCATGATATTTATGTACTAATGCCTGATAATATCAAAACGATCACTAAATGGCTTTCCATGGCATACCTGAAAAGTCGATAGGTTTCAGTTTGATCACAGCCTCTGGCTCCCGTACAGCTCTATCGTTAACACTCACTGCTAACTCAGCTGGTGGGGTCGGCACTGCGAAAGAGTTAGCTAAATGTGCTTACTCATTTAAAAAACAACTGTTTTACATGTTCAAAAAATACCGAAATTGACGGGCTCCTTTGGAAACATTAGGTGCCCCCATAATGGAAATGCGGCAAAACTGTCGGCATTAGGCTGGAAGAAGTTCATGCCAGACTAAGCTGGGAATATTCTTCGAACAGTGTGAGAAGATAGTTGCTGTAAAATGAGCAACCCATGAAACGGATGTCTAGGCTACCGTATGCCAAGGGGGCGGGGCAAGCAGAGAGTCGCTGCGGCGAAACAGCATTCCGGGTTGCGATCCTTGTGCTATTACCAGTAGTGCCGCAGTTTACTAATTCAGCCATTCACCACGTTAGCTCCTTGACTACTGATCAGAGGGTACCACTCCGGCTTAACATAATTTTGAAAAAGAGGCATCTATTTGAAGGCCGAATTGTGCACAAATAAAATTTTGGTAATCTTCACTATGAAGCAATTAATTATAAGTTGAAGTAAGCTACCCTCGATAGGTTGTCAAACTGAAGTTAACGCAGAGTACTGGTTATAGCGGATAGTTCTTCAAAAAGACAATTTCTGAATGTTTAGAAAATTCTGACTATTTGTTTTGTGGATCTTATAAAGATGTATTTTAATGGTGATAAGTTTGGTCACATGTGTTCCAAAATTTTATATACGAAGGGACGAAGGGATGTGGTGATGACACTTTATCCAGCTATAAAACAAAAGCATGAAAACACCCCACTCCAAATTAAGTTAGGGATGGTGAGTGGTACCAGAAAGAAGGAAAGATGATGAGAAACGGTTCAGAACCCGAGAAATGGGACCCCTTTCTTTCGCCTTGATCTCGGTACTGATGCGACTCCAATCGCTGTGCTCCCTTCAGTAGAACGCTCTCTCTGCTATCTCTGCTGGGCGAGTGATCAGATCATCTATGGGCGTGGTTTGCCTGATGCGCCAAGAGTGAGCCATGCTAGCCGGTGAGGTCAAATCATCCGCTGCTAATTGCGTGTCAGTCCGCACCCTCAGGAGGTCCGCCTGTCCCCACACTAGGCCACTTTCTCCTTCTTCGACCTTCGTTGTTATCATGGAGTCCTCCTTTGAACCCAAATTCTTTATGATAAAATAATTAGTCAGTAATTGTCACCAGTCTGGTTAGTACTTAGTGGGCTTAAGCTTATAAGAATTCCAGTACGTTGTATTTGTGTATTTGATCTATGATTTAAAGGCCTAAAGAAGCTGTCACACAGCGAAAGCTTGCCAATAAAGGTATATGATTGAGCCTTCAATGTTCAACTTTGAAGAAGATCAAATTCTTCAATGAAATTTCCCTATATTGCGGCCCCTCGCCATCATTACTGTTGATGTCGAGAAATCCTTCAGATGAGCAGCGATATTAGACCATTGTTGCCACGAAATAGTACTGGCATATGTACATACACTAGGTAAACACGTAAGCGACTAGGCGATTTCTCCGTGTTTCCAGAATAGATCATAGTGCCGGAAAGCACCAGCACAACGGATGTGGCAATGAAAAATCCGTGCGAAAATTGATGAGCTTCATTTGTTTCAAGTAATTGTTGATTGTCTCTGAGTCGAGCAGAAATCTATTCGACCAGAAAATTCTTTGAAAAAATAATTTGTATGGGAAGCGAATGCATAAAACGAAAAAACAGGTGATTCGTTTCGCCTCTAACTCAGACGAACCACTGTATTCCAGCAACCCTCTGAGCAAGGAATAACTTCGGAACAGTCTCGAAAAATTCCAGCTCTCCAGCAAGCATCCGTATAGTATTGGGCTGGAGCCTGCTGATTGCAAGCGAAAAACCACGTTTCTCGTTTTTCTAGTGTGATGAGCCTTTCCTTAAAGAAGCACTTTCAGAAAATCTTGCGGTAGAACAATAAATGTGGCACATAAGTACAGACCGTTTCCACCATAAATGGTTCACTGTACTGCTGGTGAATTTAAGGACGATGTCAGACTTTGCAAACGGCTGGATACAAGCGTTGCGCCAGCGAATCGAACTATGTACCAGCCACTCAGAAGTGGCGGGACCCAACGTTCAAAAGAAGTCCCGCCACTTTCAAACAGCGTCGTGGATAGTAAATGCAATTTGAAATTGGCGGGGCTCCCTCTGAACGTTGAGACCCGCCACTATTGAGTCGTTGATAAATATTTCGACTCGCTGGTACATAGTTGGATTCGCTGGTGCAAAGTTCGACTCGCTGGTGCAACGTTCGATTCAGTGGCGCAACGCTCTGATCCAGCGATTCGCTCGATGCGCAAAGTCTGACCGCGGCCTGAACGTGATAAACTTGGAATCTGAGCGGAAGAATCAGACCTTAGGATGTCGGCCGGCTTGAACAGTATTGTCGCCATTGTATAATATCAATGTTGGAAACTCTTCGAGTGTCGAGACCACTAACAAAGTATACCCAGCTCGAAGCGGTATCCTCAAATGTGTGTCATGCGTGTTTGTAGAAGATTTGATTGTGCTGCATACGGACCTAGCTTAATAGGCCCATCCTTGCATATTCAAATTAAAATAATGGTGAGTCAATTCGATTAAGACCGGCATGTAATTACGGATGAAACGGCACTTAGCCCAGTTAGGTCAGCGATGGCAAGCGTGCTCTCGCTAGCTGTTCCATCCTATGGAATCCTAGCTTTTCGCGAATACTAAAAAAAATGCAAAGGTCTGGAGAAAATGATATAGTCTTCAATTAGAATAAGGGTGGAGCAGAGAGTCAATAGGTTTCTTTTTGTAATGTACCACCATTTTGCTTTCGTTCAAAATCGTAGCAGCAGTTGAAGACGATTCGGTCCATACAATGACTTTTGTGGGACAGCCGATGTACAGGTCAACAATTTTATCCTGCCAGATGAGCCTCATATCAGACAGCTAACCTGAGAAGGATGGAGGGAAGGGAAGAGACTCGCTTGTTCTTGGCGGGATAGGATCAGTGATTCGATCCCTCGATCGCCCGTAGTGAGCGGTGCCGTTCCCATAACACCTATGCTACCGAATCAGGAAGAGGCCTGCGAAAATCCCCTAAGCTTGTGAGCAATTTAAAAAGGGCATCTCGCTTCAATCGGCATGGTTCTTACCATTAGCGTACCATGTATGGGTTTCCATCATATGGAACACTCGTCCTACATAGCATCGCCATAGTTCGCTGCAAAGGCCGTTGCTTCAAGTCACTGATAGATAGCAGTATTCGAAAAACAGCTGTAGTATGGAGTTCTTCTACGTTAGTCCTACTGTGCGGTGTTTCCTGGGACCGTATGCCATGCTCTCCCCGAGAATTCTTGGAAGAGGCCCTCTCCCCGAGAATTCTCGGGAGAGGCCACGCCCACCGGTAGCCGGGGAGATCTCCCCGATCGCCTGCCGATCGGGGCGAGCCGGGGTACCGTGATTTTGTAGCCGCGGTACGCATAATTGCCTGCCGCGCGCACAATTTTTCTAGGGGTTGCGCAGGGCACTTCAGAGAACGCGCACTTGCGAGTCTATCATTAAAAATACGGTGAGTTCATTGAGGATAAGAACCGGGTACCTCGAGTTAGTCCCAACAGTCATATTTGAATGATTTGTTTAGGACTGAATCATACTGGTTATTTATAGCATCTAGCCGGAAGATTTGAATAACATCCTATATTTTCGACACTTTTCGCGATTTTAGGCATTGTATTTGAGAATGTGAGCTATCACATAATGCCAGTATTTACTATATAACTTCGAGATAACCTGACATGGCTGTTCTCTGTCGATGACTTATTATTGCTCCAGTGGGACTAGAACCAGAGGTAAGCGAACCAGCCCGTTTGGCGTTTCTGCTGGTGCCGTAGGCTGAATGTTGGGAAGGGGGTGGGATCCCCGATGGCCGACGGACTGTTGAACTTGGCCAGTACGGTTGGAGAGTGATGACGGAAGTGGTGCAGCCACGTCAGCAGCCCCGCCAAAAGGGCTGGTTTCCTTACTCTGGAACTAAGCCTTGAAGAGGGGAAGGATCTCGCAGGTCAGTCCTCACTCCAAGGCTTTGCCCTGAAGTAGGCATCAAATAAAGGCGGTTCAAAATACCGAGTTGGAGTAGTACGTCGATCGTCGGGGACCCCATCTCCTCCCCAACACTCAGCATACGGCCCCAGCAGAAACGCCATAGGGCTGGTTTGCTTACCTCCTAGAGCCAGGGGATTTTCGTCCACAAATGGGGTATTTAATTTTGGTGGCAATGTGAAGCTGGTAATGTTTAAAGTCAGGTACTGTGTGCGGGCTCTAAAGATGCGATAAGGGACAAATATTATAATTGTTTCATGGTAACTGGGGTATGGCTCACTAGAATAGGAAGCGACCCTTTCGCTCCTCATGCGCGGAACGTTTTTCGCTCCGGGGACCCCGGGTCCGCCACTGCTTAAGAGTGAACCAGTGGTTCCCATCGCGAAGAAAAGTTTAATTAGTTTATCAATTTAGAGCGTGAAATGGGGTGGCTGATTTTCTCATTAGACATTCCCAGTGAATGACTCATACGATAACATGTCAAATCAAACTTTATTATTGCGCTTCGAATGCTCTATGGAACACAGTGCTGATCTAGTATAAAATAATCGAATCGAAGAATTCAAATGTTCCGCTCCTTCCTTTCCGATTATACATAGACAATCTCTGATCTCGACTACACTACTCGCAAACATATCCTACAACCTTATCATTGGTAGCTTTCCTAGCCTAGAACTAAGATATGGCAGTTTGCCAAGTTATTCCCGCGAGATACTCTGGTTGACGGTCTACTTGAACTCGGTCCTTCAAACCGCCTCCGTTCGATGCTCCTGCCTGCGCTCTCTGCGGATGCCTCCTCCCTCCAAGGCTCAGTGTCTGGGTTTCACCCGTTCTCTAATCGTCTAAGTCTCCATCATTCGTGGCAGGACCATGAACGAAAATTCAAGTATTCCGTGAACCCGATACTCTGAATGTTTGCATCCCCTGGGTAGCCCCGCGAGCAGCATTGCATACGACCGCTTTCGGGGCAGCCGCAGCCGGAGAGCTCAACCACAGGGCCCCTCCTTTGTTGGGTGAGCATAGCATACGGCCCCAGGTTTCGCCTGCCATGGGAAGGTCTTCGTATTGCCTCGTCTTTGCTCAGTACTGACACCTACGCTCATCACCGTTCCTAGCGTATTGAGGGCAACTCTAGCATCAGTAGTCTGCGACTGTACAAGGGTCAGTCATTGTCAACCACTTGAGACCCTATTCTTCACGCGTTCACTAGCACACTCGAGCGCGCGCCCTCAAAATGCGTTGCCTCACATTGGAAACCAAATATTGAAGACAGATGGGTTACTTATTTCATCTCAGAAGCCTCGTTTTGCCTACACTCAGCCTTCGACATGGCTAACTCTAGATGGTTTATCAGGTCACACAACACATCTGCTATGTCCTATGGTTAGCGGAAACATGTACGTCTTAAATAAAAATCAAATCTTCGACCACTGGCATCAACCTAATGAAACACACGTTCTCTATTTGGAGCCAACAACTGTGCATAATTCTCTCAGTTTGCATTTTCTCAACAAAAACGCGCAGTATGTAAAAAGAGCCATGAACATGTCGTGGTGCTCATCCCCCATATGTTCACAGATTGATCTGTTTACATGAAACTGATTTGGTCGTGTTTCGAAGGCACAGCCAAAACAGAACTCGGGTCAACGATCGTTCTCGGTCTGTAAGATAGACCAAGCAGGTTAATCACAGGCGTGGCATTCTGAACGCTTTCACCAGGCTGTTGTCTGACGCCTCCCATCTGTTGGGCTCTATCGTCTCATATTCTCCTCTCCGCGCTTAGCCTATCACTGCCTTAGCCCATTACGAAAGTGTGTGAGCTCATGGAGAAGCGATTACGGTGAAGGGGGACCTCATCTTGGAAGGATACCAGCACACAAGGCTTCGGCCGCTGAGAAAGCGAGGTGGCTGGCTTTCACGACGAATGGTGCGCTCATTGATGAACAGGATTCCGAAAGCACTCCGCCCACAAAAGAGATCCGCCCACTGGCTTAGTTGGTGATTTAGAGAAGCGGCGTTGCCAGCAACGGCACAACTGAAGCAACTCGATTGGTGCATGAATTTGCATGCGGCCGTCTAACGCAATACGGTAAACTCGTTCATATATTGGCTTTCTGAGCTGTTACCCTTTCATGAATGGAAGCCAGTTGCCAAAACGGGTGGTCTGGTTCTGCGTTTTCTTGACAAATTTCTCCGCTTTTTTCGCCACTGGCTTACCATTGAGCATCCCACGTCCCGCCAATCCCTTCTAGTGAGTATCGTAGTCCTGCCTCGCCTATGCGTGCAAGAATTACACCGATTCGGTGGTGGAGCTTGCTCTAATCAATAGGAACCAGAGTCTTCTAACCCATTCGCGACAATGTCAGCCACCGCTCGCTGGCGCGAAAATGCTCCTTAATGTCAGCCACCGGTGGCTGACATTGCGCAATCGCCTCTGGGCGTTAGTCCGAACGAGCAGTCTATGAAAATTTCGCGCGGTCGCGAGTGGGCTAAATAGTAGAGGCCAAGATCAACCGTCCGTTGAGCGAGGGTGTTCGGAAAGTGTCATTTTTATGTTTTTACGGGTTTTGGATAATTTTGGTGGAAACTTCTGGGAAGAAGGTGATGAGGGGTGGGGTCGTGTCGTAGAGGTTAAAAAAAAGTGAAGTTGATTTGTCACACCCGATGATGGAATCTCTGTGTGACTTAGAGTTCGAACCTGACACACTGGCGGAAAAATCTCGAGGTGTGTGGTAGAGAGATTCTCGTTCCGTCTATAGAACATCTCGGCGTGAGTCAATACTTCTCAGGCCGAGCATCTATGCATTTGTATGATGAATATGAACACAGAAGAGCATAGATTTCGCGAAAACAAGGGAAGCCGGGGGTCACGAAACTGCGATGTGCTTGAGCATAAGTTTATGCTGTGAGAGCAATCAGGCTGAAGGTCAGCGGGATATAAAATGAGAAATGTGGACGCCACGAGCATCATTCCAAATGGAAGCGGAATCACCACAGCTCCCAACCAGAGGCAGCTTCACCACTCAGAATGCTCTCGAGGTTGCAATTAGACTGAAACGTATGATGAGGAAATCTCTTGATGCCTTCTAATGGAACGCGTGGTCACGTATCTCATCGACCAGTGGTGTTGTATTAAACGCTGAGAGAAGAAGAGTTGTAAGAGCGGTCAGCACTAAATGGAGCATTGATAGCCTTCCTCTAAATGAGTGTGAGGAACAGAGCCGACGACTTCACGTGAGCCTCACTACAATCGTGCGTTTTCGCACAAACAGAGAGGTCCTAATACGCGTTTTAGCGGACTTTCCTTCTTTTTTCGTCACTGTATCACCCTTCTCCCACTGCGAGCCCAGATCAATCTCATCGTGATCCTTTCCTATAAGGCACGTAATACTGGCGACATTATCTTCGGATGTTATGATAAATAAGCTTCTTCGAAACGATAAGCTTTCACGACCACTCAAAGTTTGAGAACATGAATTATCCGTTGGATACCATATGTGATACCTGCTCGGCACCGCACGCCATTGCGCTCATGATACGGAAGGCGTAAGCGAAATTTAGCGGACGTTGGAGCGTGAGGTTCCACCGCTAAGCAGTAAGTTTCCTCGTGAAATGCGTTAGTTGACCATTGCACAGATTGCGCGTCACTTCTGCTGAAGCTTAGACATTGATCCGCGCGGTGGACTGCGAAGTTAAAGAGGTGTTTGTAAACAACAGCCATGCATTGAATGCCAGGACAATTTAGCGGTCGAGTAATAGTTGCTGATGATGTTACTGTAGAGATACTCAGTATTTGTTTTGTATTATTCCAAAGATCCACCATACATTCCCAGGAATTTTAGGAGTGTAGCGGTCGAATGGTGCTCGGTGCT
>KZ348788.1:8200-19156 GCA_002352805.1 Teladorsagia circumcincta | reverse complement strand
AGACTCCTACCAAAACGGTGCAATTCGGAAGCTTGGCAGACCCGACGAGAGCTTGCCAAAGATGGCCTGATGTTATAAACACTTGGACTGTGTGTACCAGTTAGTCCCGCCGGGATCTCTCTTTTCTGATAGATGGCACATCCATAACATGTGCACACTTCCAATTCCGGGCTGGACTCTGTGGAGCAGATGCGTGTGTTCAAAGCGTTTAGTATATATATGGAGCTAGGAAAGAGAGTTATAGCGATCACAGCATCATAGACTAACACTGTCTTGATTTAAGATTTTGTTGAGTGTTGTTTGAGAAGTGGCGACGGCTTGGTTTGAAAGAAGTGGTCGCGTTGAGTGGATCGGGTAGGAGTCCTACACAATGAGACGAGAGGTGACGCCTAAGGGAATCGTTCCCCAAAAAATCATAATTTCATTTCATCCATAAATCACTTGCTTGAGATCCATCGTTCACTATAAAAACGAAAAGAAAGAAATTGCATTTGTTCGGATAAAGAATTTCAAAAACCGGAAGGACTGGTAGTCGTTCAGTTTCCCGCCAGGCATCTGTCGCAAATGCTGACGGCGGAAACGTTCTCACTCGGTTCTCTGAATGCCGTCACTGTAACTCTTGTTGACCTTCTGGCTAGCTGTGCTATCATCTCACTCTTCTACCGCATCATAACCTATCGGCTGTTTCACCCCTATTATCCAGAATCGAAGGCTTCAACTGGATTATTCCACTGCGTTTCCTGATAGTACGTAGCACTACCGAGGCGCATTTCTTTCTATACCCCGTCTCGCCCGACTCAAATTCGATTGTCCGACTGTGTTTTCGTTAATTTGCCTCTCTTCGGAAACCGAACCTTAGTACGTAAAACTTCGTGTGTCGTCTCTAGTAATCACAACTGACACCTTCATTCTTCATTTTTTCCACAACAGGATTCCTTTGAGGAGCAATGGCGCTTCACCGACGACTTGATAAGCCGCCGAAACACACTTTCTGTTAGCAGCTACATTTGCGTCAATGGAAGGGGATGCAATGGCAACGTACTAGATATGGTACCGCTATCGTTATCGCCCGAATTTCATGGCACCTCCATCTTCTTATCTCATCGCATCGCATCTTCTATGAGGTTATGCTCGTGCAACTGTCCATCTCAGATCTTGTCGCTAATAACGCGGAGGGAGCAGCTCCACGTGGAAGCCGGCGTGAACGCATCTTTGGAAGGTCGACACCACGTGTGCTTCGGGATTTTCTTGACCCATAATCACGCATGCTACGACCAAATCTTCTGTTATGCCTTGCTAGAGCATGGAAGAGAGGGTGTACTTTTCAGAGAAAACAAACCGACATAGGTTAAGCTGAAACTCTGCTTTTATCTTCCGTGTATTATGAACCACTACCTTGGCGCATCGGCTACCATGTGCGTATGTTGTATGTATTTTTGTACATGAAAATGTATGTCTATCCGTTTGCAAAATTAGGGCGATCAATGTAATAAACCTGCCGCCAACAGAACTGGGGAGCTCGCAGCTCTGCAATGTCAAGCTTTTATGCCTTACTATGCACAATCTCGGGTATCCCACATAGTGTTGCACCGGCAAATTTAGGGCAAAGGGGAGAGGGGAAGAAAAGTAAACTAACCGCTCATAAACTAGAGGCGAAATCAGTGCTGCGGTACTATTCTAACATGACCACGATTGTAGGGAAAACACTGGACGAGACATGCGTTTTGTCCTTACATATCAAACCCCTGAGAAGTCGTCTTCACTGGTGAAAGTAAGAACAACCAAGGGCGTAAACCATTCACAGAGAAGAGATGTAGTTGAGGGAAAATCTAATTGCTTATGAAAAGAGTGGTCTCTGCAAACACTTCCTCACCCTTGCCCATACAATGTGGTGCACTGCTTATATTGTGTGATTATTTTAACACAAAGACGACACACAACACTTACCCTCCGCACTTTCACGCGGAGGAAACTCGTTTTGCATGATTTGTGCCTTCATTTTTTTGTTCCAATACTTTCCATGCCTATACGAAAAATTGCACACTCATTAACTATAATGGAATTATTGATGAAGTAGTAACTATAGATACAAATCTATAAAAAAGTTGGGTTGATGCACGCACAACGCCATGTCGTCAACCTGTTCATGCTGCACATTAGTTCTGAGAATCCCCTATTATCGAAGCAATTTTCGAGCTGTACTTTGTGAAATAAATTAATTTGTTTGTGCCTCATTCGAAACTCAAAATCCCCGCGGATGTTTGGTGAGACGGCGGCAATTGCATAGTCCGGTTTGTCCCACGCGACCAAAAACTCAAAACCATGCATAGTTCAAAATGTGTTAATCATTGTTTTACTGCAATGAAGGAGCTGATATCAGAAGCCAAATGATAACTACAAACGGGAGGAAAAGATTGCTAGCAAAATTGAGAAACCATTTGGCCTCGCTGTGACAAACCATAATGAGCGCTATTGTTCACAACGAACGCTCACGGTTGGTAACTCACAGCTTCTTTTAGGTGTCATAGTTGCGCAGGTAGTTACCACGATACGATTAGCCGACAGAGAAGAGGAGCTCGACAGTTGCCAAGAAAAGAGACTAGTACTCTCACAGATATGTAGATAGGCGGTGCACATTGCTTTGTCTCAAACATCTTTTCCCCTCTACGGGCTCAGTACATCTTCATGGAGCATGACAACTTGGGGGTTTAGTGGTTTCGGTGTCTGAAAAATAGGCTTCCAGAGTGGCATTGGGGAATACTTCAAGATTTTCACAACCGTTCGCCATCTGACATACTTTCTGTTCTCAACAGAATTACGATTTTTCCTTAGCCCTTTGTATGGACAACAGGTACAATGCCAGAGGTGTCCAAATTTGGTGTTGTCCCATTTCACATCTAGCTGCGGCATACATTCACCGACTTTACCCACAATTTCCCCAGCATTTCCTTAGCTTGATTACGTCAAAATCATGTATCATGTAGTGTACTCAGTTTCATGGTGGTGACGTCGAGCGCCCAACGACTATTAAACAATCAAATTAGTTGAAAAAGGCGCTGAGGTCGAAAAATAGTGGGAAGAAACATAAGCGTAGGAGCGTGATTCAAAAACAAGACCTACTAGGTTGTCAAGAAAGTGTTGCGAATTCTGGCATGTTACACCTTTATTGAATATTTCCGCAGAGAGATTTCCTCTGTACCGCCCCATATTATTGACAGGCCTATTCTATCTCAGTGTACTGGATTTTCTAGGCTTGAATTGAGGAATAGTTCGAGATTGGTTCGCGCACATTGCTCGGGGTACCACAGACGCATGCATTTCAGAAAATTTTAAGCTCTTCAATATTGCTGTGGAGATGAGAAGGTTGGACAGCTAGGTACGGCATGAGCTGACGTTCCAGCAACGAAATCACTTTTTGAGATGTCGCCGTAAAAAAAAGACAACAAGAAAAACAAAAAGCTTATAAATCGCATTATAATTCGCGACCGATAAGGAATTCGTGCAATTGAAGGGCGCGAACTTCTCAGCGCAAGGACTGCTATGAGATCCAAGGCATTTCTCAAAACCTGAACATCAAAAGATGAACGTCGCTCATCGGTTTTGACCATCAATAACACTGACGCATAATCGTTTCCTCAGCAAAGAGAAGTTCAACAGAACATCACGAACTGTCGAGAACACGAAAAGGGATAATAAGAATCGCAAGTTCTGCAGTCGAAAAATGCAGCCCCGTCATCCATAAGCGACCCCTCAATGAATGGACGGATGAGTGTACGAAACTTCGGCTCCTAGGCCGTACTCGGTAGATCTCACTACACTATCTCACCATTACTCACTTTTTCGATCAGCTTGGAATTCTTGCGTGAGAAAAGCTTCGAAATCAAAGCCATATACAAAACAATAAATTTTCCACAAAATTTTATTGGTAGGTCGACAGGACAAGCTAGTAAGTCCTATTCTATTATATTGCTATTTCTACCTCTGACTGGCAGGAATAGTTGTTTCCAACGGGCTTTATGATGACTAACAGCATTTACCTTCAGCTATGAAGATAGAATCATATATCGCTTCGAAGATATAGGTCAGAAACCTTTACCACTTCATGAAAACCGAACCTGCAATGCCGCTTCACCTTTTCAGTGGCTGAGACGACTTTTCGAGGATTCATTTCCGAAATGTGTACATTATGTAAGAATTGTGTTCAAACGAATAATGTAAATTTACAGAATGGAAAGGTGGAGTATTGCCTGTTCTCGAAGCCATTATACATACAAGGACAGCGCCGCACGTCAGCTATGCCTCCGAACCCTCTTGCCGTTTCCTGGGATTGGAAGCTCCACCTTAAGATTTTCTCACCCCCTCTCCCTGCTCCACGGCTTGGAGGGGAAAAACTTCATCAGCGGCGTGGACCCGAGGGAGGCGACGTCACAGTGACGTCAAAGTTGAGGCGAGTGGGCATGCAGTAGCGAGCTTGACTGCCACTTTTCTAAAACAGAAATGTCGTTACTATATCTTACCAATCTGCACACCCTTGTCTTGGTAAGTGTATCGTGTTATACATCACGATTTTCATGGCACAGTGCCTTAATAGTTCCTTTGCAATCATGTTGCAGCGACGCCTCCAGCACAGACCGCTGAAAAGTTTTGCTGTGGCTCTATTACTCCATATCACCTTAGACTAATGCTCGCAACCGCGGCTCTCTCACAGCGCATCAGTCGCTCACTCTAACGCTCGTAAGCCCAACTCTCTTCTTCCGTCGGTGCTTGCTCTCTGCACTGTGCTACTCCCTTAAGCCTCTAGCCCGCTCACCTTCTCGCATTGTGGAGCCGTGATGAACGGTCGAAACCTCATCTGCAGACGCGATACAAACTTAGCTCATTATACTTATAATATTATAAATAGCAGGACTGACTTAGTAATGGCTTGTAGAGGTTCTCAAACTCAAGAAAGCACAGGTGTTACATTAGTGTTACACTTCGGTCTAGATACCCATTAAATCAATTCATTGCTAGCACCAATGAACCCTTCACTTTTTTAGAATTTTTTCATTATAGGCCAGTGGTTACCGGATTTATTCTTCTGTTCTCATTGATTGCTATTTTCACTAACTTGGTATTGCTCACAGTATTCGTTCTTCAGTGGAAGGCTTCTTTCCGTTCACAGGTACACAAAGCCATTGTTCCATTTGTTGTGGACACTCATGTAAGAGCGCGAGGGAATAGGCAGGCATATACATTGATCTATCATCTCAAATCTCGCTGCAGGCGCAGTCGGAAAAGAACTGTATGAGTACTCGAACTTGTGTACGAATCACGGGGAAGTGCGAACGTGAATCACATCCAAGTCACCAAGTTTCACACGGCTCATGAACCTGAGTTGTAATTTTCATGTAGCATTTATTTTTCAGAACATGCCTCAATGTGTCTGATAGAGACTGGCCGTCGCTATGGTTCATTATGCTCCAATTCAAAAAAATCACTAAGCCTTGCGAAATTTCCAAATCGTTTTATTTGTAGACTTTTGTTCAACCAAAAACCATAGGCGATTTAGAGAAAGTGTGTAGAAGATGTTTGTAGAAGATGCGGTCAACGTATTCATATGGTGCTGCTCCTCTTGATATCCAATACAAATTTTAGCTATAAATGTCGCACAAATTCAACTTGACCCCATTCGGCTGCGGTAGAAGAGCGGCTACTAATTTGCAATATCATTACGTTTTTTGCATGAATGTTTTCTTTCTTTTCACGATGATTAGGCGAAATTACCGTATGTGCACGTAATTTTTAAACACGTTTATGACATTTTGAGTAATCCAGCTCGCATGTTCACGGCAGGCCTCTGTACGCAAAAAGCGGATTATATACGCCAAAGCGTGCATTTGCTCGGCGAGAAGCGAAAGCGGAGATTTCATGAGATAACTTCACAACGACCGAGCTGCATTTCACGGAAAAAAATCACCATCCAGCAAAAAGGTGCAACACCGAAGTGACGACTTTTAACTTCTCCGCCAAATCCCTCTTGTCATACTCCATCTGATTGTGAGTACTGCTTATCCGAGTCAAGGCGACACGTTGTGAAGGGGAAACTATTTTGAAATACGAAAATTTGGACTCCGGCTGTCCAAGTTTGCCCGCGCTTGGTTGTTACAATTCTTCGCGAACTACGTTGAGTTTCTGGGAATGGCGAAGATTGACACTGGTAAGATAGTATCCATGCTCCCTTTTAAAAGTGATATTTTTGCTGTCCTAACAAGTTTTGTGTGCGACCAAAATACACTTATAATGCAACGACCTAATACATATTTTGTGCTGAGAAATGCATATTAGGTTGTTCCATGAGTAGTGTCGGTCTTATTCGGAGAAAAAATTTTTGGTGAAAACAATCGCTTCTAATCAACTGACCATTCGGAAGAGAATTGCCTGCTCTATAGAAGTCAATGTGCTGCTTCCAGAATCAATGCGATTTGATTTTAAGCCTGCGAAGTGGGACGTCCAGTCGACAAAAATTAGCCAAATCGACAACCAGCCCTAACTCTATCTTCCCCGAGGAGAAATCAATAAGTGATGGGCCCTCTACACACTCAGGACCTTTCTTGAACATTCCACCATTAGACCTCCCCAACGAATCGCATCACTCCTTTCCAGATTTTTTTCCGGAAGAACTCGATGGTCACGCAACATCTTTGGAATTTAGGCAAAAAATTTCACAGCGGAGACATTCAAAAACTAGCGGAATTTTAAAAAAGAAGTCATGGCTGAAATAGAAACGCATGCCTGATCTTCGATCTTGATCTTGATTTTCTCATATTTTTGATGTAATTTTTTTTTCAAAGTGATGTGATCATTTTAGTAGACTGAACACCTTATCATGCAAGCTCAAAATCGACCTAGTTGACAACGAATATGAATACAAAAGATATGGAAGAATGCAGCAGTGAAGGTGTCCACGAGTGATATACCACTCCATATAAAACAGTGGTGTTTTAGAGGAAAAATTTCAGTTTGAAAATCCATATGGCTTGGCGGTCAGCCAGAAAAACCAAATTTGAAAAGAGATAGGGCAGAAAAAGTGCGGGAATTTTTACAATACAACAGCGGAATGTTCAAAAGTAGTCATGTATAAGTGAAGGGCACGGCATTGATTGGTCTCACAGGGGAAAATAGAGTTAGAGCTTGTTGTCGACTTGGCTAATTTTCGTCCACTATACCTCCCGTTTTGCAGGCCTAAAATTCAAAAATCTTCAACAAATGTGTAAGCTGAATAAATCATGTTTCATTGAAGACGATTCTCTCTCGAATGATATATGAACTGAGTTAATAGGAATACGGAGAGCTTTAGTCGAAATTCCTTTGTTTGAAAAAAAAAACGCACTACCCATGGTACAACCTAATAAAGAGCCAGTCAAGGGGCGGATAAAGAGATACGCAATAAGGTGCACACTGCTTGGTTCTGCCTCATCACAGCTCTTGATCGCTCGAATGGCAACTCACACCCTTAACCTGCCTACTACAAAGCGTTTCTTCTGTCGTGCTGTGCTGAAATAAATGCTGAAATATAGATGTATTCTGTGTTATTTACTATGTACGGTTCTTTCCCTTATCACATTTGTTATGGTATCATGGGGTAGTTGTCGCAATCATGTGCAGGTATGTCGGGAGCCAGCGGTGGCTCTTGTAGGGATTGTGTATAGAGCACGGCGATGGTATCCCCATGGTCCCGGGAGGATAGGTCAGCTTTGCCCACGAGAGTGCGAGGTGTCGTGGTCTCGGTGGGGCTGTAGGACCCAAAAGGTCCCAGAGGTCCCAGCGTGCGGTTAGAGCGCTCCACACTCCGGTTCTGTCGTTACGGACGGGTGGTGTTCGCGGCAGGCGCTGAGGCCTTGCCTAGTGTTCTTCCGTGCTGCTGTCGTTATCAATCGTTATCGATCACAGCATACATGGTGTTTACGCCCTCTTGTTTACAACTTACTACCTCGTCAATTTCCCTCTCCTCGCAACACTGTGTTTCTCCGCCATACAACGGCCGGCCTCACGAGGTAAATTAGAGGATTTTCTACGGTGCTTTTTGCTCTTTTCCGATCACTTTCCTCGATGTATTTCCTGCTTGATCTCCGAACAAAATAACATACCAAATAGATCCTGACCCATGCCTTTGATGGGACTAATAGTATTAGGTATCAGCTAAGGAAAATGGCGACCTCATTATCCCTCAGTATTACGAAATTCGACCGTCAGTACTCGCTCTGTGGAGAAATAATGTCGTCCATTCCACCTAATGTTTGTCGCTGCCTACTTTATGAGCTTCGTCTGGGGCATTCGACGGGAGAAGCCTCGAAAATATTTGTGAAGCTAAACAGCAGGCACGCTGAAAGAGAATAGCTATTGAAAATGATTCCGCCAGGGCAACTGCGTCCTTGAAAACCAAACACGTTCCGAACACCTACTGATCGTTGATTTTGAAGACATCCGAGAGTTCTTGCAGACAACCTGTGCACCACCACCCATCAAATTGCAGTGGACCTTCCGTCCTCTCTAAACGCCTTGTCTGTTGGGACATGGAGAAATTGCACGAGTTCGGAAAATGGAATCCATTAGATGAAGTTGTTTGGCAGACATGGGTGAAGATATTCTGCAGGCTAGAAACCGTAGTTGTGGCTGGCTCAAAAGAAGGTCAACTGAGAAGTTCACTTTCTATCGAGAAGTATATGAGACAATACTAGTGAGGACATGCTAACAGCGGCAGCGAGCCCTAAGAAGTGATCTTCATGCGAAAAGGTCCCGCTCTCCTGTTGTTAGATTGAATCATTGCAGACCTTAACCGATATCTCTGCGGCATGAGCAGTCACCTGCTGCTTTCAGATAGCTAACTTGCTTCAGTACCACAAATCTGCGGTACGATAGAAGAAATTGTTCTACCGCACGGCATCTCGTAACCCACATGTTATGAGCTAATGCCAGAAAACCATACAGAAAACTGGCTTTAAAATTCTTTCCGCTCTTCACAATCTACTGATCTTCACCGACCATTCAGCAACCGTTTTTCTTCTGCTCGTCTCCTGGAAAAAAGCAGAATAATCGCGAACACTTTGAAATGTGTGTCCAGTTATCCTTGGCGTCAAGGAATGCACAGTTCTGTGAGAGGGGTTTGGAATCCATTCAATTGCGGATAGATGTATCATAGCTGACTATAGTTGGAATGGATACGGCATCTACAAAGGTAGTTCTTGAGAAAGTAGTGAAATTTTGAAAATCAATGGTAAATGGCTTCCACTTGTGACTCAACTCAAAGGGTAACTGAGTTAAACTTTACGCAGTCAGACGTGGTAGAGATGCACATGATGGAAGCTTGCAAACATGTCGGTACACTTTCATGCCGCCCACATGTGCGATTAAAATTGTAGCACGCTCCATTCCGATATCAGCAGCGATTATTTTAGCGGTAGGCGCTAGTGCTACATATTGTACAAGGGATAGTGATCCGGTGTATGATCCTAAGCACCAGAGATCGAATTCGGGTACGGCGCGAGTTTTGCAAACAGTTAGGAAAGCTACTCCAGGGTCATGTCGTTGACTCCTCGATTCTTATTCTGGCTAATGGGATATGATCATCACCTCTAAGTGCGGGTTAAGGAAGTTCACTAGCGTGTCTGACCTGATGCACAACTTTTATGGAAACATCGCTACTTTTATAGAAAAAAACAAGAGTTATTTTTGACCACGTTCAATCCCTTAATCTTTTATCGACCCCTTGCGGTGCACTTCCATTGGTTTTCATAGAGATGGTCTCTTCAAGATTTCAAGTACCCTAATTTCAAGTGACAAGACCGCGCCGATTTTGCGCACATGCACCTCCGCTCGCGCAGGGCAATGCGTACCACTAGGTACTACCGTAATCACACGCATGATTTTGCGGTACAGTTACACTTCGGCTCGCATCCAACTTCCTGTCATTCGCTTCGTCTCTAGGTCTCTGTGAATCTGCCTGTCGCTAGGATCGGTATTACACGTAGATATCCTGGAGAGACAGAAATAGGTAAATGTGAATAAAGACAAGCGGGAACGAGCTGGTCAAATCTTTGTGGTGAACAGGGTTAAATTTGTAAACTTTGTGCCTCACAGTTTGATTTGGCACTCTTTTTTCAGCAGTATTGCTGCATATTGCTAGCAAAGTTGCGCACATCAGCACAATGAAGGCACAGTGACTAGCGTAGGGACGCGTTCATAGTTCGCGATTCTGCTCGCCCTGTACGTGCTGCTCGCGATCGCATCAGCGACTAATCCGGTACTGGTCCTTTGCTGGCTCACACTGGAGTACCGATCGATCGGTGTCGGCGCAATTGCGATCAATACTCCACTGTGAGCAGAGGCTGCAGAGCCGAGAGCTATGAACGCGCCCTAAGATCACGTGCACTGCATCCATCCAACAATGTAACGCGATTACCAATTACCACCACGCGATTTAAGGTAGGTAGTTCCACCATTTTCGATGGTTCTGAATATTTCGGGTCATTGACGAAATTATTGAATCTCAGCCCTTTTCATTCTCAGGTGGGATGAAGAAGCGTCTGTCCTGCACGGCGAAATTCAAGGTCTCAGTGATGGACTATGCAAATGAACATCGAATTGTCGGGGCTGCGGAACATTACGGAATAAGGACAAAGGAATGCTCAGAAGATGGAAAAAGGCTGAAATTCGAAATCAAGGATGCCCTCGACAAGGCACGCAAGTAGTAGGAAATAGGAAGCCTGGTCCCAGTTGGAAAATGAGCTGAACACTTGGGTGCGATTGGACAGAAGCAAAGGAACACAAGTTTCTACTGTTCGGATCATCGGAGAAGCACGAAAGATTGCAAGAAGGCTACAGTTAAATGATTTTCGAGGAACCGCTCATTGGTGTCATAGCTTTATGGAGAAAAAGTATCGGACTGCCACTCATTTTTGGAATGGACACCAGGCT
>KZ348767.1:19376-29757 GCA_002352805.1 Teladorsagia circumcincta | reverse complement strand
AATGGGGACCAGAAAGTGATAACTGCTGATAAGATCTGATTAGGGGCGTTTGAATGCAAAAGTCACGAAATGCATGGCGCGCGTCCCAGTACCAGTGGGGCGCTGTTTTGCAAATATTATCTGGGACAGGAATATTTGGTGGAGACCAGAAAATGGTAGTAGCTGGGAGGGGGGCATAGGGGACTGATTAGGAGCGCTGAAGGCACATGTCGTTGAAGTTTTTATCCAAATGTGCAATAAGAAATCGTCTCATTTCTTCGCGATTTCTTCGTGGTCCATTCAACCGCTAATCTACCTAAGCTTATTAAATGGTCGGTATCAGTGTAATTACAATTACTACTGGTCCCCTATACCCCCTATCTCAGGATAGGGGGTCATTCGACCGCAATTTCATCCCAACATCCAAAGCATGGTAGACGCTGTTTACGCTGAGGGCTGATAGTAGCAGCCCAAGTAATTGCAATATTATCCAAAGGTCATTCGGCTGCTCGACTTCGTTAGTTTCAGAAAAATGATAGATGTTTATTGGTACTGACGCACAGCGAGAAATGACTGTTTTATCATCCGCTTTCGTTAACACCATCAGCCGAATCCAATGAAAGCGCTATGTTGCTTAACGCAGTAGCCCAATACTCAGACTCACTGGAGTCTACGTTAACATGCGCGCGGCAGCGAGCGGAGCAAAACTGGTACTTTATACAGTGCGTACCATAGTATAGACGCACCCTCGAAATTGTCATAATCGAAGTTCTTTGGAGTTCTTGTCGAAGATATGTGCTGTCATTAGAAACAGCATGCCGAAAACCTTTGGCTAATAACTTTTATATAAATTACAGAAAAATAGAACACTTCTCTCTCTTTTTCGGTTGCTTTTTTAGCTGTATCGAAAGTAGGGACGCACCATGTGGATTTTATTTAAAACAGGCAATTTGAAAATGGGTGTGCCCCAACAAACATAGCACTATCTAGTACGGAACGTTCCCCACCACATAGTGCAATCCCACCAGGCTCACTTTCATTCAAAGTGGAGCAGCTTCGGATTCACGGCGTGCATTCCACAGTCTCGGGAACCTCTAATAATTGTCATTCATCTGCGGATGTGCGATGTGCTCATGTCACACAAAGTCCTGCGAACTATTTAGAGGTCTGGCACGCCAAAGGAGCTGTTTCAACCGAACGAAGGCCGAACTGGACGGTTAGTCTCGATTTCCTTTGTCAGGGTCATCAATGTTCAGGCTAGTTTACCGACTCCCCTTTCCGAACTAACGGTTTTAAGGTCGTTTAAGTGCAGTGGCGTGGTACTTCATCAACCCCTTCACCGCTCAAGCCTCACAATGATGTACAGCTAGGTTCCCTGGAAGAACCATGGGAGCGAAATTGTCATTTTGGGTATGGACCTTATGAGGCGTCCTGTGGCAAACTTTCTTGTATAAATGACACCTTACGGCAGGAATAAGTCCACCATGGTCCGCAAAGACACGCACAGTTAGCGCTGGAGTGGTCCCTGCAGAGAGCCGAAGCATGTTCAGCAGGCACGATTCGGGTGGAGGTAAAGCCACTCATTGGCGGGAATTTTATGCATTGGGAAGCTCGGGAGAATCTTTACTTCCATGCGCATGAATCCCACAGGCTAACAAAACCTGCTGCGACGCCACCTGCTGCTGTTTCCGTCTATTACTGTGAATTGGGATTCGTTTTCCAGCAACATCACGGCTATCCGCGTGAGGACCGTGAAAAAGTCGCGGAAAGAGGAATGAGTTGGAGGTTATATGTATAAACTAGTGTACCTTTTTTCCTGATTTGAACACTGTAAGGGAAATCTGAGCATACAACTTTGGCGTACTCATGGTTATGGATGAACTGTGCAACTCAACAGTGCACTAGCTCGCTTTCATGCAAATATTATTGAGTATCTGAGGTGCGTCTATACTTTTGATACAGTCGAACTAGCAACCGACTGTTGAAAAAAGCTCGATTTTTCACTTGTTCATCTGAAAGCTGGTAGGCAAAGGTTTTTCGGCATGCTGATCCTGATGGCAGCACGCATATTCAATACGAACTTCTCTGAAGTTTGATTACGGCAATTTTGAGGGTGCGTCTATGCTTATGATACGCACTGTATCGAGAAGAAGCAAATCACAACAAGCTGATGTTGGAAAAACTCTGGTTCAAACCAATGATCAAGTAGATACACAGCTAATCAGAGAGTCGCGCCAAATCAATGGTAGACACCACTATCGATGATGAAGGCCAATACGAGGACATCTTAAATGATACACCTTCATCTCCCAGTATGATCCCCGACCCATTCCACCGTACAGCACTGCCACTGCCACCTCCCACACCTAAATTATAACCAACCCTGATTCCATACCCAGTCCACCCATCTCCACCCCGGCCACCACCTCCTTCAACCCCACACCAACCAACGATTCCTCGTCCACCACCAAGTACAACAGAACAAAGAGATGGGGAAAAAGCCTTTGCCCATTCATCCACAAAGCAAAGAACCAGGCGGACTCTATCACGAAAACAAAACGAAATGTGAAAAAAAGAAAAAGGTGAATATCTACACAGAGAGCCAATTTCCGGAGAAGGTTGAGGATCTTCGAAAGACAGAGGTTATTGAGCACAAGAAATTTGGACCCCCTGACAAACACAAACAACAGTTGCCTAAAAAGTACTAGTCATGGTGTCAGTAAAGTCAGAGGAGCAGGACTGTATGCTCAATTCAATCGCTGTAAAAGTCACAACCAAAATGGAGGAGCTCCGAATCAAGCTCATTGTCATCGAAGACAACGCCACTATGCAAGGATACTTTCAGGAAATCCCCATTCTCATGTATTGGTGCCCTTTTTCAATAGCAGCCAGGTGTTGTCAGAAAATGGGAAAAAGGCTCTCCGGCAGACAAAAGGTCCTTACCGTCTTCTCAAAAAACCAGTCTCCGCAAAACGCCTGCTTGAGCAGAAGCTCCTACCCAAGCTACAACATCACAGAGGATCCCTCAGCAGGCTGTCAAACAGAAAAGCACTCCATCCCACCAAGCGGAAAAGAGACCGCGCAAGTTACGCAAGAGTGTGACGCTTGCAAAATCGCAACAGCCTAAGTCTCAGTGTGCAGTGGCTGGAAGGAAAATAAAGAAACCGCTAAACTTCCACACTCAGTCTTCTATGGAACAGATTCAAAAAGCTAGAGAAAGCAATGAGAAATCGAAACAGCAAATGAAAGAAATCGATGAAGAGAGGACATGGCATGATGACGAAGAATATCTTCCACCCAACAAAGTGGCACAACTAAGAGCTCGTCAGCAAGCAGAACAAGCGTTAATGAAAAGCCACCAAATGACGGAATAATTCTGGCCAATATGGAGAACCCCTTACCTCACCAGCCTTCTAGAAAAACACATGCTTTTGGTAAACAACAGGAAGAGAACTCGAAAAATTCCTACTCGAATGACTGTGGTACTCATTCACGACCCACACTTAAAAAGTGGATGAAAAGGATGAATACAAGATCTTTCCTCAACGGAACCATTCGTGAAGCGCATGTTAACTTACCTAGTGAGCGAATCATCCGGCGACCAATTAACCTTTTCATCCCGCTCGAGCTTCAAGATGACACAGAAACACAAAAATCGACCGACGGCACAGCATACTAACAGGAGGGGGGGAGGTATTGCAATCGCAACGTAATCGTTATAACTTGAGATTACGACCACCACCAGGGCGAACTTCGACTAGAAGATTTGCAAAACAGCACAACGAATCATATCATACACCACACAACTCGAGTCCCGTCAAGTCGGTACGGAAGTTTAGAATTTCTATGTCAGCTCAGCCAACAAATGAAAGGATCTCACAACGTCGACCCGCTGCCCTCTGCGGAGTATAGAGAATCATTCTCTATTATCAATTGAAGATTGTTATGAAAGGCGAGGAAAATGAACCACCGATGTCAGTGATGAGTGATCGTCTTATTATTGTCCTGAGGGTGATATAAAACCCTCTGCAGTAAGAATAAAATTAGTTGTTCTACCTCGTCTTCAACAACAGTAGTGGCAGAACTCCCCGCCACACCGTCTACGACAGAGTCTGAATACAGTTCAATGTAGTAGAATAACTTTCGTATCAGAATTAGCACTCCGCCTCCTTGTTTCCCGCGTCTATCACAACGTAGTCACCGTAGTCATCAACATACAATAACGAACAAATGGAATGAGAAGAGCTTGACAAAGTTTCGCAAAACACGTATCGTAACCATATTATAGTAAAAGATCAACGTTGTTATAATTTTCAGAATGAACCAAACGTTAGCAAAAAGACAAGGCAGGGTATCCTTTTTAAGTCTATGGTAAGCCTGGTAAGTATAAATCATTGGGAAAACCAGAATTAGGAACTGATACATTTGATGAATCGGATTTGGGCTGTTGCGTTTGAGAAGAGATCACAATTTCCATATTAAAAGAGTTATCAGTGTGAGACCGAAATGCAAGCGAACCATTGTTGCGACTCCGCGCACTCGTATACTTAAGCGCTCCTCTTTGGTGAGTGGAAGTCTAATAAATATTCCTTCAACGGGGCAAAACTTAAAGCAACAGTCTCAGCGGGGTTATAAAAATTCTATGCTGTAGGGTGGAAATGATGCCCTGGCCCTAATCAAGACCATAGGAAGTGTCACTAGCCAAAAAACTCATCTTAGGAAGCCGCAAAGAAGCCAGGAAGACGCCGTTGAGAGGGGCGTTCGCAAGAATCTTAAGGAACGCCCATTTGCCAATCATTGCCGCGTCTTTTTCAATGGTTTTACTTGCTTATTTCATTTGACTGTTGTATTTCTAGTTTTATATGATGCATATGTCTCTAATTGTACTAGGGCAAATGCGGTTGAAATCCGGCGAAGCAAGTAGTTCAGACAAGTCGTCCACCAGGTGTAAACTGTTTAGAGGCTTCGCCGGCGGTTTTCTTTGTTTTTTCCTCTATGACCAGTCAACTCTTTACTCACAACTTCGTTACCGACCGCTTAACGCCTCGGATTCGTTCTGAGACTGTTGCTTTAAGGTGATCAGAGCGTTTCAACAACATGATTTAAAATGTCTTTAATGAATGAGGAAGTCGGTTGTGAGGTTTCCACATCCTGTATGAATAAGGCGGCATGCAGTCGACACTGAGGAAGTGTAATATCATTTGAAATTTTGGACGTCGTGGAGCACAGGTGGTACCGAACTAGGATCTTGACACTCATCCATCTCAACATAGTAACAGATCGGCGTATTTCAACATTTTCAGGATCAGGTGATCGTGGCTGTCTAGGCATGCCCCCTGTATTCACATCCAGATCAGTTTCACGTCTTTTCGAGGTGGAGAACTCGCTGCCCTTGCATTGAACGTTCTCTAACAGATAGACCAGAACTACATTGACATGGGCAGGAACAGAGTTCTTATCGCTGAGTAGTTGTATGACATTCGATATATTCTTGTCTTCAGCAGCCGAAAAATAGTCCAGATTCGGGAAATCCTCGCGTTGTCCCCCAAATAGAAGGAAGCGCAGAACCAGAATTCATGACGATACGACCTAATTTGACCTTCAATGGTGGCAATACTTGAGCTCTGTTCGACTTCTGCCACCAAAAGTCTCGCAATATAGAAACGATGGAAGTGTAGACGAGAACAGGCACACGAGACGCTAAGAAAAAGACTTCGGAGGAATAAACCTGCTTAGGTGGCTTACTTCTTGAATTTTAAACACCCCAGCCACAAAGGAAAGCGGTTTCCAATAGAACGCTAGCAGATCAACCGCATGCTACCATAGTCGGAAGTCGAATCCATTGCCGAGATACATATAAGTTGATATGTGATAGAGAACTCACTCGAAGAGACGTGGCAGAGGTGGCTACTGATACAGGGAGTAAAAGCCCTGTAAAAATGAAAGCACGACGTATTCTGTTCGGAGTCAGACAGAAAATGAAGCAGCTATTGACAGACCCATTGGTACGATTCATAATCGGAGCGACAAGTCGGAATAGGCTTCTTCCATAGATTTCTTTGAAACAAAGTGGCTCACCTTGTCTGTTTTTGAGTTTAAAATTCAATAAATTTCGGAAGCGCATATCTCTTTTAAACAAAGCACCTTTCATCGAGATAAAACCTTTCACTATTCTCATACCGTTACCAACCAGAAGAGGGTTTAATATATCCAAATGTTGAAATGCTCAAATTCTGTGGGCAGAGAACTTGACGAAGGTCACTTCACCATCATGCCAGATTTCAATGCTTATTTTTTTGAGGGAGATCATCCAGATGGTTGAAAATAGACAGATGATAGGCAAGAGGTCTACTGTGTCACATAGTCGCAGCACAGTTTCGTGAGTAAGCTAGGAAGGAAAGTCGGTGGTACCTAAATGCCCACTTCACACTTTTTACCATTACTACTTGCATGTTTGAAACCATTTCGATTACGCCCAATTCGAAGATGCCCTGTTCAACCCTTTCATGCAGATTCGGTTGGATCAAAACCCTCGATCACTACAGGGTGTCTCAAAATAACTTGCATCAAAATTCAAAAATTCACTAGAAACGATATATCAATTACCAGCATGGCACCGCACGGTATTGTGCGCATGAGACGGAAGGCGTAAGCGAAACTTAGCAGATGGTGGAGCGTTGAATTCCACCGCTAAGCAATAAGTTCTCTCGAGAAATGTGTTAGCTGACCATTCCATAGATTGCGTCCATTTTGCTGAAGCTCATACACCAGGGTGAATATCGGTCGAGGAATTCCTCGACGGAGGGCCGTATTTGCCGCTGTCGAAGACGGAGGGGGGTCGTCATTGTCGGTGTCAGTATCGGACGTGGCGTGGTATCCAGTACTGGGAGATGTGAGAACACTTTGGTTTTTATTAGCAACTCATCATGCGCACACAGCACATTTCAACTGACTTAAAATTCCGAGCGAGACCGACGGCATGGCGTATACTAGACCGAAATCAAATGGGGCTAAGTGTCTCGAATTGTATCAGCGATAGCAAGGAGATGCGCACCTAATGCATTTCAAGAGGTTTCAATGAGTTTTCCACCAGTAATAAAGAAAGAATCCTGGTTTGAGTAAAGAAAAAAGGCCCTCGACTTTTCCACGACGCAGATTTCTCTTCAATTAGGAAGTTTTTAAAACAGATTAGGTTGCCTCTTGAAAGAGCTAATCTTCTACTTTCCAGAACAGTTCACATCTTTTCGAACAATTGAGAAATAAGAAAGTTATTGTCTTGAAAACAGCAAAAATCAGCATGGAAATTTTTGATTACTCGACGTTTACTCGACGTGGAAAATCTCACTGAATAGGACATCTTTAGAATTACCTCAAAGATCATTAGAAATTGCAATCAGAGCTCTTTCGAATCACACCTACAAGTCTCAAAAAGATCAAGTTTCGAAAAAGTTATCAAGGTTTAAAGCATAAGGGGACGAGGCAAATTTTCCAGATAATTCGCTCCACCGCGAGCCGCGCCGCAGCCGCGTGAAGAAACAGCCGTCTCTTTGATTTCGATGACTTGTTCATTGTACTTCCTTTTTATCATGTTTTTTCTTACTGCTGTCATTTTTTCTTTCTTTCGTGTGTGTATGCGCTTAGTGTCAATGTCCCTACAACTGTATATTGTTTTTTTGCAGGATCTTTGTGTGAATCGTGGTTTTCGCGCTGTAGTCGCCGAGTAAAGGTTTGCTCTCCGTTCCTATTCATCATTTCTTGTCAGTGCTGTCAATGTTTCTTTCAGTTCTGTGTGTATGCGCGTAGAGTCAGTGTCCTTACAATAGTATATTGTTTTTTTTTTTGCAGGATCATTGTATGAATCGTGGTTTTCGCACCATAACTGTCGCATAGAGGTGAGTCCGTTCCTACTCATCACTTTTTCTCGTTGCTATATTAAGGCTCCGTTTTACGGAGGGGATCGTACCCTTCCAGGGAGAGGGTGGTACCGGAGTTGGGTTTTCCTCGACACGATTTTCACCCTGTCATAAATTGATATGCGCGGTGGACTGCGGGGTTAATGATGTGTTTGTAAAGAACAGCCAGGCATTGAATGTCAGGACAATTTAGCGGTTGAATAAGAGTTGCTGATGATGTTGCTGTAGATATACCCAGTATTTATTTTGTATCATTTCAAAGATCCTCCCTACATTCTTAGAAACTTTAGAAGTGTCGCAGTCGAGTGGTGCTCGTTGCTTATGATAGCATCGCAAATAAAATGATATCAAACAATGCGTAATCAAAATCTGATTTAAATGGCCCTCCATGTCCCTTTGCATATTGTTATTATCAGCCTTTATCATCCGTTATTACTTTTTATCTACTACCGAATACGTTCACGTTCCACCCTCCAAATCACTTGTCGGAATCAATGCCTCACCTCTGCTGGGACACCCGCTGTGAATTTTTTGAAATTTGCGATTTGGCGACTCTTATCAGCTTTTATCGGCCGTTTTCACCTTTTGTCCCCCACTAAATAAGTTGCCGTCCCACCCTCTACATTAGTTGTGAGAATCAACGCCTCACCGCTGCTGGGACACCCGCTGTAAGTTTCGTGAAGAAAGCCTCTTATCAGCTTTTATCAGCTCTTATCAGCTGTTATCACTTTTTGTCCCATACCAGATAAGTTGCCGTTCCACCCTCCACATCACTCGTGAAAACCTACGGCTCACCACTGCTGGGACACTCGCTGTGAGTTTCGTGAAATTTGCATTTTAGCGTCTTTTATCAGCTCTTATCATCCGTTATCACTTTTTGCCCCCCACCAAACATGTTCCCGTTCCATCCTCCACACCACTTGTTGGGAGCAACGCCTCGCCGCTGCTGGGACACCCGCTGTGACTCTCGTGAAATTTGCGTTTTGGCGCCTCTAGTCAGCTCTTATCCACCGTTATGACTTTGTCCCCCACCTAACATGATCCCGTTCCACCCTCCTCACCACTTGTCAGAACCAACGCCTCACCGCTGCTGGGGCACCCGCAGTGAATTTCGTGAAATCTGCGTTTTGGCGCCTCTTATCAGCTCTTGTCATCTGTCATCACGTTCTATCCCCCACCAAATGTGTTTTCGCCCCACCCCTACATCAAGTCCTGAAATCAGCTCCTGGCGGCGGCTTGTACCCGAGCTATGAATTTCCGGTAAAACACACACACAGACACACCAACAGACACACTTAGCCGCTTATATATAGTGGGATTTTCATTTTGCGCGCTACTATTGGTTGTGTATATCGATTCTCTTGTGAACTGCATCGTTATTGTAGTGAAACTCTCAGTCCTCAGAGATGGCGAAAGGTGATCCAAAGCCAGCATGAGCAGTCGCATTCTCGAAGAAGGGGCTGTATCGTGGGCGTTACCAGATTTACTGCGGTTTCCGCCAAAACCGTACAGATAGCCATCAAACCATGCAGGAAAATACGAACACTCATTCACAAGCCAGGGCAAGGACGAATGGCCGGCGCTTACAAGGATGGAGTTATCGAAATGTTTGGTTCGCAATCCACGGTACTCCTTCAGAAGGATGACGAGGCCGCTGAATGTATCGAAGTCATCAATAGGGCGCATGGTCAAAGAGAAGCAGCACTAACAGCCCTATCACATGCAGAGGTGCCGCTTTATTCGGTTCGGTAAAAATCAGCAGAGAGCTAGAGTGTTGGAAAGTTACTACGCGCTCCAGTAGCCGCACGCGACTCTCGATGGTTTTTTTCTCAGAAAATATTTGCTGAGGAGTCGCCAAAGCGATCACGTTTAGCTGTAAATATCGGGAGTGCTATCTCCACGTGGAAAGATTGTTGGAAAAGCTGTTAACACGGCATCAATGAGGATTTGGAGTTGAGGTGCGGCCAATGGTGAGACGCCGCTGGGCCCATTCATGTGTGAAGATCAGAAGGGACGGTCGTATTAGGGCACGTATGGGAACCTTGGTCCGACTCCCACTTTGGAATTAGGTCGTGGTGTTTCCAGCGGTACAACGCTACAGCTCGCGTAGCCGTGCTCGTTGACGATAACTTGGATGCAAACTGCAAGCTGCCCGACTTCGTCACAGCGAGAACTGGCCGTCCTATTACTCTAATCTTGATCGCCCAAACTTCTAGTCCGGTCCACGGTCAAGAGCACGGCATGCCGAGCTCGTCATACGAATCTGTAGTCGATGGAAGCAACATAAAAGGAAGCCGGGAAAAAAGTGTATAAGGAATGCCTGGGGGCAACGTGCGAAGGATGCAAAAGCAGACTCAGGGGCTGTATTCGTGCAGGTTGAGGATATTTCAAAATCTGGTTTTGGCATGTTGTGGTGTATGATGTTAGTGTAATTATGCTCACATTCAATTATCAGTTTGTGTACAAAACAAAAGACATTGCGGTATAAA
>KZ348764.1:6224-17812 GCA_002352805.1 Teladorsagia circumcincta | reverse complement strand
CTGCTTCCTCGAGCCGACTATTTGTTTACACTTGACATTCTTTGATCACCACTTGTGTACTCGTCTGCTGCAACTTGCTTCTAATAGAATTTCAGAGGTTCTGGGAAGGAATTCCCGTCGCTAGAGTAGTTAAGGTGGGGGTGGGGGAAGAATTGGTATGCGGATTGAGCTTAAAAGGAGAGGTTGAACTTTGAGGTAAACGAAAATAGCTAGTACATGTCTTCCCCTTGTCCCCGGTAAGACTCTGTAGGAGGGGGAGCAGGAGGGGGAGTCCAGGGTGTCTAGCCCTCCGCTTAAGGGTGCCCCTCAAGTGCTCTGGTGAGCAAGGGCTAGACACCCTTGCTCACCAGAGCCGAGCCACTGGTTCTCCGTTTCAGTCTCTTTTTTCAGCTTCTTTCTCTGAGTTCATAGTTTGATATAGGCTACCTCCACATATTTAAATCTTAGATAGTCCGTGCCACTCTGACTTGACTTTTAGAAGCAACTTCAAAATTCCAAATTTGTAGGCAAATAGGAAGGGCCGGTTTGACTGTTTAGCCCATGGCCAATCTGTTCGTCTTGAGCATCCTTACGATTTCCGAATTCCGAACCACTCCTCTTTTATTCGGGTTTTGATTTTCTTCTTCAACATCGTCATGGGGCATTGTTTTATTTCGACATTGTTTCGCCCAGATTTTTTCAAAATTTTTACAAACGGCTATTTGAGAAATCTGCTCTCGAGCAGTATAACTACGTGTAAATTACCCACAGAGTAGCCAGTGGATAATTAAGTGCTATACAACGTAGTGTAATGGCAGGTGAGGTAACTCTTCCACTGCTGTCAGTCCCTTTTGGTTCTATTTCCATCACAGTATTGGTCAAATGATTGCTGACTCAGGTTTTGGCAGAAACTGGCAATAAGATGTGTAAGCAGCCACTGATCCAACCACAATTTCCGACGGTCATGTCGTTGTGGGAGGGGGGGGGGGAGAAAGGAGGGGGGCATTCAAGTGAGTGAGCCATCTGAAGTACCTGGGACTAAGCCCGAGAGAGAGGAAGGGATTCTGGGGGAAGACGTGAGCAATTTTTGTTCACACTGACGGATCCCACCCCTCCACCTCATGAGCTTAGCCGAGTGGGCTGTTTTGTTATGCTTTGACTGGATAACTTTTGGGGAACCCTACGGTGGCTCCCTTGCTATTTCTTCTTCTGGTCGTGAACTAGGTGAACTTCGAAGGATGTTATCAAAGTTTCATCGCATTTGAACAGCACATTTCAAATATTCCTATCTTTCCACATAAGGTTACGTGCATAGTGTGTCTCACCCGAATCATGCAGACAGAATTCCAAGGCAGGCTGCATCAGGCCTCAGTGCACCAGGTCGTTTATTTAGCGCTCCACTGATGTAATCATGACCCATTGAACAGGGTCATAGCTTGGTAACTGGACGGATCAATTCGCACTTTTGTGGTTGGAGGGGTTGATTTTGGTCATAAGCAGAAGAATACCTACAGAACCTTGGAACGAATTTAGAAATTTTTCAGGTAATTAGAATGTTAACTGCCGTATACGTACAGGAGCAATACGCATTCATTCACTCCAGGGAAATATAATTGCTTTGCCTACATCGAACAAAGTTGAGAAGGCAGAAGATTCCATCTGACGGTTTTTCTCCCTTTGACCCGACTCTCACTGCATGCGATGAGTCTATGTAGAGCGGTAGTGGTAGATTTAGGAGTTGGACCAGTTTCAATGCACGCGTTCAGGTTTTGAAACCATTGACCAAGGCTAACCCTCTCCAATCAAACCTTACATTGTTCCATTGTCGGCTACTGTCGGCCAGACCCGTCTTGAGGAGTAGAAATACTTGTATCTGAATCAGCTGACCTCCACAGGTCATTATAATACATACCGAGGCTATCCCAAGATACGGGGGCATTGTAACGACCACGAATTCAAAACCACGTAAAACGCCTCCTTTTGCCAGAATTGTTACAAAGCCTTCGGCTTGACAGAAGAGAATCCAGGGTGCGTGAACAGTTTTCATTTTTCCCGAAAATCCTGATTCCTCTCGGCTTAGTTATAGAGGATGCCCCCGTATCTTGTGATAACGTCCACATGACAATTACACTGGAAATCTGTAGATAAGTTCGCTTTCATTTCCGCGAAGGCGCGTACCTTTTTTTGTTCAACCCGCATTTTTTTTTTGCTTGACAATGGTTCTAACGGGCTTTTAGTTCTATAAACAGGACATCATAAGAAAAACAGCTGGCCCGAGCTAAACAATAAACGACATGGTAAACAGCGTGTTCGCTATATTGACAACTTTCTCTGCAGCCGGACTTATCTTCAAACAATAAAGGTTTAGAGGGTATCTTCATTCGCCACTACGACTCCCGACGGACGCAGAGTGCATGACGCATCCTAAAAGGATCCATCGCTGATCTGTTTTCTTCTATTTTTGATTCTAGTATCCAATACAGGAGAAGGAGAGAGATTGACCTTTCCAACTTTCTTGCTCGAATCACTTCCCATTGTCTAATTGAGTAAGACACTATGGGCATTCCTAACTGAAGCCAATCTCCATTAATGCAAATTAGGGGCCAACAATCGACTAGACAAAGCCATTGAGGCCTACTCTGATTGGCTTTTCCACTCTTTCCACCATGACTCGCACCTAATTAGCATAACTACCCTTGTATAACCCAAAAAAACTTGCCCTTACGCCTTCTTGGCCACAATTTCCCCCAGTGAAGATGTACATGTGCTCTGTCTTCGTACTCGCTCTCGCTCTCCTGCGGCCATGTGGCATCATCAAAATCGTTATTTTTCGGGTTTTTATCGCGTTGGCCTCAAATTAGCTGGTGACAAAGGTAATTAGAAAAGTACGAGCAAGTAAACCCGATCAACCTCGGGATTTTCTCATGTTACTTGCTCGATGGTTGGATATGGGCAACGCTATACCTTGTCCTTTTGTTTCCTGGCTAGTTCTCCGCTTTCAAAAGTACACCTTCCCACCTACATTTCAAAATGAAGTTGTCACGCCTACGGACCTGTCGATTCTTTCGGCGAACAAAGCAGTTCGTGGTCATTGTTTTAGTATGACAAGACTCCCCGAGTAATCACCACGGGGGCTAGCATCGGATTGGTTTTTGCTCGATGTTACTCATTTTGAAGGTTCAGTGACCTTGGCCATCGCAATCATCGTCAAATTCGGCTGAACTACCATTTTGTACGGTGTTCACTATCCATTTACACTTCGTACGACCTTTGATTTGCCAAAAGGATGATAAGCTCATCAAAAAGAGACGTTAGGAATATGGGATGGGAATAGGGGAGAGTACTGCTTCCGCCTAGGCAATGTACTTTTACCAACCGTTTGTTCGTTAGGCTCGTTATCTTTTCAAAGCGTCTCTCATTTTATCTATAATTGATGTCCAAACAAGGACAGGCGTCCTTAGTTATTTTGAGCGAAAACTTGCCCATGTCAAGCTCGAGGGTAGTCTTGACACACCATTGGGAAGTTTGCATGTTGTTTTGGGTCTTACAAGGTTTTAACCTACTCAGGACAATGGAAGCCACCGATGGCTGACGCGAAGATGCTCATTTGGGAGCATGGCATCACCGTGGCCCTCATGGGAAAAGTTTCAGCAAAAATTGTTGATTTTTACCACTTCGCCCCACTTCACAAACGCAAAAATAGCAGCCTCCGGTGGCTGCCATTTTGCCATCGTCTCAAAAGGAGCTGGTCCGAGCGGGCACACTTTGAAAACCCTGCGCAGTCGCGAATGGGTTAAGGGCTAGTGTCCGCGGTCAGCTCCACTGAATAAGTCCCTCCGGTGGACAGAGGTGCTAGGTACTCAACTGCAGAGTTGGAACCACCCTCAGCCTCGAAACGCGTCACTAAAGCGCTAGGCGCTGAGGACTTGGATTGCCCCCCACCCAGAAGGATCAGTGCCCGCCCAACATTCGATGTCTGTCGTAACGTTCTTCTGCTATGCTCTTGACTCGCAGTTTTTTCCCTCTCCACTACCCACATTATCTCTTCCCTCGTCTGTGTCTTACGAATCTGGTCCTGTGCCTTGCTTTTAAGTTCAACATTCAAGTATAATAAAGTTTCGACCTAATCGTCATCTCCGAACGCGTGCAGTTCCACAGTTTGACGGAAGAAGTTCACTGCCACTTAAATCATTTAGTGTTGTCAAGTCGGACTCGATAGGGCACTCAAACCCGCGCTTATAGATTCTTGACGTAGCAAAGGCAAGTCGCTTAGCAGCCTTGTGATAACCGTGAGAGTAACAGATCACAAAACTCCCGAAGCCGGCACTCATCAACCGATGCGATTACTCGTCTAAGGACATATACCCCATATATGAAAAAAAAAACCATTTTTCCCAAGCTTTTTTCCTGAGACCGTTCCGAAGAGCTGACCACAAATCGCCACCAAACCACAACTTCTGTTTGTAATCACACTTCATTCATACTATCACGTTCTTACAGTGGGTTGCGTTTCCTATTCCTTTTAAAAATGTTCATTTGGTGCCCATTGGAGGGGATGGGCGGATGGGCATCCGAGTGACTGAGTCACTTCCGAAAGTTGGGGGTAAGCTTTAGGGAGAGGAAGGGACTCCGAAAGGACGTGGGGAATTCTGTTCCTCCCTAGTTCTGAAGTCACTTCGGCTTAGACCTAGTTCGCGTTTTTTTAAATGCCCTCTTTAGGAGCCCCCAAAGCCATTAGCGCCTGCTAAGTTGATGCTTTTTTTCTCTTCTTTGCTAAAGACCATGGGCGCGGATAATTTTTCTTGTTTGGTTCCCTTCCAAGTAAGTGTGAAACGGAAGTCGAATGTCGAACTCATTCCTCGTTCTTCCCCTCAGTATTTTATATTCAATATTCTATCCAATCTAACTATTTTCTCGCTCCCGAAGGAATTTTTTAGAAGCCTCCCTAAAACCATTTCCATGCTCTTCTACTTCATCCACGCATTTTATTTCAATCTGCTTTGAATTGCAGCCGCTCCCATGCATGCGCTTCAGTTTTACGCTGCTCGTCCATTAGTAGATTGCTGAGTGACAGATCGTCGCACATGTTTGATGCATTGACTATCGAAAAAGATGTTTAGGTGAAGATAAGGGATCGTTGTTCACAAAAGTAAGATGTTGATGAGGTCAAGTTTTGCCTGGGTTACGGGAGCAGATGGTTGAGGAGGGAGAGTGCAGATATTTCTGGTATTGAGCCATGTGGAAACGCAACTTCGAGCGGCTAAGATGACGCTGATTATCCCTTAGCCTCGAATCTCAATCAAAAATTGTATGCAATTATGGGAAAAGAAAATCTCGATGTGGTTCCTTATTGTCCTAAATACCACAAAATGTACAATTTGCGACCCCGTCCCAAATCCTTGAACCGATCCCTTCTTCTCATAGACGTGAACACGACTCTCTGGAGGGGTGTTACACCTAGCTGATCTTGACGAATGCTCATTTTAGAAAAAAAAGAGCTATCTCCTTTCAACGATAAAAATTAGAAATCCTGACTTGCAGCCATTTGATTCGCTGAGGCCAATAATGGCTTCCATTTTTCGAAAGAATGAACGCTTTCTTGTTTACTCTACTTTTTTTGCTCGGCAGTGGATTCTGACTAATTTTTATTCAACAAGCGAGAAAGAACTGAAAAAACTCAATTAAACTCGCATTTCGCCTTACTGAAATTCGCCTTCAATTTCGTTTTTTTACCCGCACAGTTTGCTAAGCGGACTAATCTATGAGATTAGGGTAATTATGGAGACGTTCCCGAGTGCAGTAACTCTTTTTAATGCACAGAAACATGCCCTACATTCAGCTTGTTCACTGTATTTTAACCACCTTTCATTTGCCTAAAGACGCCATGACGACTCTCGATGAACCTTGGCTTACTAGTGATTGAATGTAGCTTGTTGAACTCCACGCAAGGTTAGTACTGACAATTTATTGGCTAACGTTTCGGCGGGTTCGCCTTCTTCGGGGCCTAAAAGGAAGAAGTACCAGGCCAGAAATCTCCACATACCTCCTAGATCGTCAATACCACCTAATCGCAGAGGAAAAGAAAACCCGTATCTTCACCAGATCCACTGGACCAGCTGGCGACGAGCCCAATACGGTATATTTGGGTGGACTGTATTCAGGGGACCGGTTGGAAAGCCAGCCTAATATAAGGGGCTAACTCCTGCGTAATTAACAGCCATTCTTCCATCCGGTTCATTTTTGGATTCCTGACATGGATCCAGAATGCCTCAAGCGTTTCGCGCGCAGCAATTTGAGTTTGATCCAAAGAATTCTCAATCAGACCAGAAATCCATCAGAACTAGCGACTTTTCGTACCAAAGTTTTTGTTGAGGTGCCTCTTCTCATTTTACTTCACTTCAGCAGCTTGAATGATTAAAAGAGGACTCTGCAATTCAATTTCTTTGGAAGAGTGTATTTCAAGTAATGTTTTCATCGATGATAGCTTACGAGTAGGTGTGTAAAGCGTTCCATGGCTAAAAATGCAGCTGCTGTTTGTACTTGATCGTTTCCAAATGAATCATCCCAAACCCCACTCACTGACGATCGATCAACTTGTACCAAGCTGACCCTGAAAGATTGAAATTTGCATTACTGTAAGTAAACTGCAACGGATCAGCGGCAATCAGCAGTTGACTGAAAACAACTTGGCAGTGCTGACCTAAAAATGAAGACCAACTTCTTGCTTTTGGGGAGAGAAGATAAATGTGCCGTTCATTCCAGCCGCGCTCACCAGGCCTCATTAGTTCTCCCCTTTGTTCTCCAGTGTTCTCTATTACGAAAGGTCTTCAAGCGATATCTTACCGTAATAGACAAAGGTCCCGTCAGGACTCCAGGTTATACTAATACTCACCAAAAATTCCACTGAAATCACCACTACTTCTACTCCAGGTTACATCTACAAAGAAAGCCGCTTATAATACATTTCTATGACAAGACCGCCCCGATCATTCAGCTGTGCAGTTCATCCCATTCCGGGGTCCACTGTGGTACTGTAGGCAAAAACACCCACAATAACTGCTAGTTTTGCCTACTATCCGGTCAGTTTGGGTAGCCACTCATGGTCTTTTATTCTACACAGATAGATATACTACTTGGTACATTACCGCTGAATACCTGCTGTGTTTCTCGTGTCTGCCTTTTGTTGACTCAGCACTTCCGATGACACCTTAGCAATGTCGGCCCTTGGCATGACAGGAACTATAGAGAATTTGTTGACATTCTGCGTGTATTGTTGACCTGTGTGTGCATGGCGTCGGAGTTATTTGCTTGAGGACAAC
Source organism: Teladorsagia circumcincta (assembly GCA_002352805.1). Lineage (NCBI taxonomy): Eukaryota > Metazoa > Nematoda > Chromadorea > Rhabditida > Trichostrongylidae > Teladorsagia > Teladorsagia circumcincta. The sequence continues at coordinate 10,514 of KZ348764.1, read as the reverse complement.
CACACCCCTTAAACGAACGAGGGTTAACAAGGTCCATATTTATTAATGACATCTCGTTGAGGAGAATCAACCACCTGATCAAGTTGATGTTTTGATGTCTAGCATTACTCTTCATCTTTTTCCTTTTCTTTTCTTTGTGATGCCATTTATCTTCCATTCGCTCAAAGCATTGAGCTATGAGGTACACTCTATAGCATTATTTTTCCAACTCACATACCCCCTTGTTTATTTTGTTACCGTAATCGCTTTGCTGGAGATCAAGGACCAGATGTAGTGCTACAAAGGACACAAGAAGAAGCTGTAAATTGAAAAGTGGCCTTATTTGTAATCTCCAACTTTTTTCTTCATAAAACTACGGCATCGTTATTAGAGGAATCGTCCACGGGAAATTCGTGCTTCAATCTCACCCATAAATCACCGGGTTGTGACCCATCAATTACCATAAGAACAAAAAGAACAAAAATGTGTTTGTTTTCTGCGAAGACTGTTACACATTCAAATTCCCTCCGTACATCTGTTACAAATCTTGGCGATGGAAATTATTCAAGTTAATTCTCGGAACTGTGAGCTCTTTTGGCCTTTCCGTCTATTCTAATAATACTTTTTGGGGTCTATACCAGTTAGGGGTGGGGGCATCGCGATGTAGAGCGCTCAAGACCACGAAAAGCATATTCCTGTATTGTCGTTGGGAGCTAAGCCCTAGAAAAAGTGGAGACTCCCGGGTGCGTGGGAAACCTATGCTTTCCCCGGGGATTTCCTCCCCTTTCTTAGGCTTAATTCCCCTCAGTTCACTAAACTAATACTACTTTCAATAGATTTTTTATGTCATCCGGTGGTAGAAAATGGACATAATACAAACAAGCTAAAGCAGTAACTTAGGAATAAGCTGATAGCAGTTACTAACTTCAAAGGACTCCCTGAGCCAAACTGGCGTTAATTGCCCTCCTAACTGGAATAGACCCTATTTTTCTATTATACTCCATCCTATTCGATCGATCATTTTGTCTCTACTTTCCAAACTTGTATGCTTCCAATGCGTCGCCGAATAATGTGGCCACCCCAAAGCGCACTTCTTTCCGTGTGTTCCTTTGTCTCCACCCCACCTACACGGCACCGTCCCCAGGTGTGGTTTTCGTAGGTTCGTTTCTCTTCAATGACTGATTCTGCTGGCTTGAAACTTTGTATGTTGTTTCTAGTGATCACAACGGACGCACTCACTATGGAGAGAATGCAGTAATTTTTCGTGAACGGTTCCTTTAAGTTTTATGATTTTTCTTCTGTCCTGAGGATTTTAGGTGGAAACTTTACTCACGGCTCGATGTTTCAACCGCTTCTTTAGTTAGGTAGTTCACTAACCATTACCGCAGTGGCGCGGTCCGCTCTGTGGTGGTAGACTGGGTTTTGATAATAACATTCCGGTCGAAACGCCGTGCTGTAAATAAAGTTCCCACCTAAAATCCCCCTTGGCAGAAGGAAAATGATAAAATGTTATTTGTCGCAAAACAAGACAGTCGCCAATGTAATTCAATCGTTTCTCAACGTCAAGCACAACAAGATGAATAGCTCAGTGTTGATCAGCCTCTCTCGAATGCACGACAAAACTTGAACCCCTTCCGAATCGTAGGGCGATTTTATCATGTATCTCACTGATACCAAGTATCACTTGAGGGCCAGACGAGCTAATAAATTTCGTTCTGTGGTGGTAAAGGTGAAGCGTTGCCGTAGTTACACTATAACCGTTTAACGTCTGAGGAGAGGTGTGCTAAGTGGAATGAATCGTGTGGGGGGTGAGAGGTTATAGCAACTTGCGGTGGAAAGGAGAAGAAAAGAGATCTAGTAAGGGTACAACCAAACTAGTGGAATCGCTTTGTTAAGGAAAGCTCCTAGAGGCTCATGGTGACAAGTAAAAGCCATGAAAAAAAAAGAGAAACTTATCCTTAAATTCTTTTCAACAAAGGGAAGAGGTTGAGGAAGCAGCGCTAGCGCTACCGTGCACGTGCCAAAAATCTTTTTTCCATGGCGCACATCAGCAAAGTTTTCGCCGCGCAGGTTGGTGCCGCCATTGATGGAAGTTTTACAGCAAAGCTTTTCTTAGATGTCCTCCAGATAGCAGAAGCAACCACTGCTCCACTGCCCACATCGTCTACAGAATATGACGTCTCTGACATCATCGTCAATCCCGACGAGGCCTACCGTAATCGCTCCAACCTGAAGTAGCTACATCATTTCTTCAGTCGTTTAACTGATAGAAAGCTTCTCAGATGCTGTAGCTCTGACTATGTGGGACCCATTTCAACCAGCGCTTCAGGAAAGGTCGTAATGGTCTACGGCCCGTCGAGGACCTTGTTGATCTGACCGTACACGAGCTCCCGATGTTCCCGTGGCTAATTCTTCTGGTTTCGTCGGTGTATTAGGCTGCTATGAAGTTTGTTAATGGATTGGGAAGTGCTCTTCAATCTTCAATTTGGGGCACTTGGTTTGAATAGCAAAGCGTAATGAGTTTCATTTTAGAAGTGAAGAGTGAATGACTTTTTTTACTGCCCCCTCCCCTGCGGTCTGAGCCAACGAGAATCAGTTTTGGCGATTTCCGTAATAACTCATTAGTGGAAAATTCAAATCAGTGCTGGTTCTCACTCACACCACCTCACCTGAGTTACTATTTCCGTGCCTTATTTTCCTCCCATTCCTCCCTATCCTCCTAGTTCTTCTCCATTCCAGTGTCGTCCACAAGTGACCAATAACGCTCAGGAAAGACAATTCGTTATCTTCATTTTCTTTCACTCTGCTTCCTTGCCGAGTCCTGAGAAGGATGAACGGCGCATTCACAGGTTGCCAAAGCCATATCTGAACTTGGACCAGCGCTTGAAAACTGAGGCTGTTACTATTTAATCCAGCGATCCAGCGATCGTTTTATACATAGCAGTTCTGGACGCTCACAATATACGATGGGATTGTGATGGCAAGGCACTTAAAAGCGCTTAAGCATCTCCTTTTCGTTAAATGGGACTAAACTTCAGGCGGGGAAGGAAAAACTCCAGGGTGGTGAGCAATTTTCATTTTCCTCCTCTTCCTTCCTTCCCGTCCTTTCCCTCTCTTCCGATTCCTCTAAGCTTAATCCCAAAGGATGCCCACGTATGTTGCGATAGCGCCCGATTTTATTTCCATTTGAGCCGCTACATCTGCGAAGAATGAAAGTACACTTTCGCATCGCTCCTCTGAAATAATTCAGCACCTTGGCTAGTTTTTGCGGAATATCTGTTCTTCGAAAGAATATAGCGTGTCGGTAGTGAACGGCGGTACTTAGCACGCAACTCCACCCTCATCCGTGCCCTTAAGTGCACTAGAGCTCTTATCGACTTGTTCCCTCTCGCGTTCCGTGGTTATAATAATTGCAAGCTGAATGCGCGAATTTCCAACGCCAGTATATCCGCTATTTCAGAGAGCTATGCTGCATCTTTATTTTCTACTGGTTCTTCTGCAAACAGCATCGGGGTTCATCGTACTGCCATATATTCAGATCGACTATGCGCACTATTTCCGGCTGGCACAATGCCAAGCCAAGTGCACAGAGAAGGTGAGTGTTTTGGACTTTCAAGAGATTCCAGCCAACAACATCACGACTCTTACAGTATGGCGTATTGGCCACTCGACATCTCCTTGATGGGTCGGCTGAAGAGTTCCTGGACACTCAGAACCCGGAGTGTGAAGCAGTGAGTCGGTAGCGATTCTTTGACATAGACAATGGGGAAAGTGTGACATGGGGACCTAATCGTGCCGGAACTGGGCAAAACTCCTGTCTAAGACAATGGGGAAAGTGTGACATGGGGACCTAATCGTGCCGGAACTGGGCAAAACTCCTGTCTATCTTCCACATCTTTGGCGTGCTGTTGGGATGAACCACCTCGGGGTTGTTTCTAACATTGCGACGAAACCCATCTTCAGAAGGTTATTCCATTCCTGCTTCATCTCTGGAACCTTCTGACACAGATTTTGCTCATTCTGCTTCATCGGGACCAGGGTCACCTGGCCGTCGTTCCAATTCCTAAGTATGACGACCCGGGGGTCTGGATACCACTACCCACATTACATCAGCCTTAGGAGCTGCTCTTATACGAACTTCCCCACCGACCCTGACCATTACCCTACATCATGGCTGCTTCAGTATTGTATTTGATTTTGTAGTATTTGACTCTGTGACCAGTCGAGATATCGCAACCCCGCGCACTTTTCCTTGCAAAACGATCTTCGAGCGGGGGGGGGGGGGTAAGGGAGGAGAAGCGAAATGAAAGG
>KZ348760.1:0-10136 GCA_002352805.1 Teladorsagia circumcincta | reverse complement strand
CACCCCACACAGAATTTGTAGTTGGAACGCTGTGGTTTCAGCGGTGCCTGCGTAGCGGAACTGGCGACTTTTGCGTTCTCGGCGCCATATCGGCTCTTATCAGAAGTTGTAACCTTCTTTTCAAGACCAATAATGCCTCCCTTCCACTCTCATAACACTTGCAAGAACACTCTAGTGTCAGTGTTAGCTGTGTAGCGAAGTTGACGACTTTCGCGATCTAAGGCCACAATCAGGTTTCATCATTTGCTATCAGTTTCATGTACCTACCAACAACGTCCCCGTTCTACACCACACAACCCTTGTAAGTATGGACGCTCTGGTGTCGACGCGGGCTATGCAACGGAATCGACGACTTTTGCAATCTAACAATAAGGCCACTATCACCTTTATCAGTTGTTATCAGTTTCGAGCACCTACCAACTATGTCCCCGTCCCATCCCACATGGCACTTGTAAGTAAAAAGGCTCTAATGTCAACACGAACGACAAAACGGAATTGGTAGCAGTTGCGTTCTAGTGCCTCTTGTCAGCCCTTATCAGTTGCTATAACTTTCTGCCCCCCATCAAGTACGTTCCCGTTCCACCCCCTTCATCATATCTTGAATTCAGTTCCTGAAGACCGCTGGTACCCGAGCTATCAAGTTCTGGTCAGACAGACATACACACACACACAACCGCTTGGCCGATTATTATAGTAGGATAGGAAAGGCCCTTAACCACCACCTCTAATTGGGAGTTAAGGGTACTTACCTACCGTCCCAGAATTCCACACGCTCTCCTATGCTACGAATGCAAGCTCGAAGTCGCTTTGTGTTCTTATCGCGCGTTCCACGCAGGTACTTCTTATAAATTTCTTGGAAGGCTGCTTCTTTTCCACTGCTGCTTTCAGTGACTCAAAACTACGATGACGATCTCGACCGATCTTACTTACAGTCAATCACCTAACTGTAAGATGAAAGGGTGCAAACCCGGGACGTAGTGATTTACTCTTAACTCCCAGTTGAAAGTGCTGGTTAAGGGCCTCTACTATGGAAAAAGAAGTCAGGCAATCGCGAATTGAGCCTAGATCAATCATAAGGGTCCCTAAATCATTCTACCAGATTAAGTCATAAGTCGTTTATTCCGTTGCCAGTCCATTGCCGATTTATTCATACCCGCGCCATCTAGCCCAAAAATGTTTGTGTTGTTATCCGTAGAGACGTAGGTAGTGACTTTAGTGCGCTTTCATAATCCGCTATTTCACCGTCACTACTCTTCCTTACAGAGATATAGTGCCATCCATTTCAACACATGTGCGTCACTATTGCTTTACAAGCTTCGTCTGGGGTACTCACTTGTGAATCTGGAGCACCAGACTCGCTAAAAGATAATTTCTGCTGAGAGCAGTTCGGGATGCTCCGTCAGGGCTACTACGGCCCTAAAAACCAACCTCGTTCCGGACACCCAATGACCGTAGGTATTGAACGCATGGAAGAGCCCGGCAACTGGTCAAAGTGCGGTAGACCTTTAGTCGTCTCAGTGCACAATAAGTCGTCTCCTTCGAGTCATAGAGGAATCTCAGACGACGGGGAGATGGAATTCTCGCAAGTTGGGCGAAGTGGCCCGAAATGCACATGTGATCACCTCCCAAACTTTGGTGTCCAAAGTCGTAGTTTTGATTGGCTTGACAATTGTTCACTGGATTTGGGAAGTGCGCAGTCCACCTAAGGAACATGCGTCGGCGTCAGTAGAAACGTGCAACTCAACAGCGGCAACGAGTCCTGATATTCAACGTTCACTTGAAGTAGGTTGCGCTCCCCGATTGTAAGATTGCGTCACTACAGACTTCAAGCGACACGACCATTGTTGTTACTTTGCGATATCCAAGCTAGTTTATCCAGCTGTGAACTGCAGGTGTTCGCGCCAGCAATGGAAGTCACTAATGGTGGCTAAGGCTCCCAATACATGAAATTGTTCCACTTCGCGGCAGCTCGCAACCCACGTGTAACGAGGGAATGCCACAGTACTTACAGAAACTGAGCGCGTGGTCCTCTCCCGCCCTTCATAATCCACTAACATTTCGCAAACCAAACACCAGTTAATCCTCTCTTGCTTGTTTCCTATGATGGTCGCGAACACCTCAAAACGGACGTCCATTAATTCCTGACGTCGAAAACTGGGTAGCTCCGCAAGTGTGGTACCCATTCATTTGCAGGTAGATGGTGTCCACCTGTAGTGGATATGGCTTTCGAAGTGTTTCGGAATGAAATTGTGAGCTTCCAAAAATTCAAGTCAAATCGGCAATTACTTATTATTCAACCTAAAAAAGTACAAAACAACAAAAACAAGAAGAGAAATGAAAACAAAACTGAAAAACGGCTGCACAAAGCTGCTGAAGCATATGTGGGATTGCAGCCGCTTTTTTACCTTTATTTAGTGGAGCTGGTCGGAGAAAAGAAAGACCATAGGAGTGGGGATACAAAGTTATTACGTTTGCTACCTTAAAGGACGAATTCACGCAGAAAAGGCAACCCATTCCAAATTAACTTAGCGATGATGAGCTTCACACTAGTGAAGGAAAAACCTTGTGAAACGGTCCAGAACCCAAGAAATGAAGCCCCATTCTTTCCCGTTGATCTCGGCATTGATGCGATTCCATCGCTGTGCCCTCTTCAACATAACGCTCTCTGCTATCTAATCACCCGCCGTGTATAGACCTGTGGCGAGTGATTCGATAGTCTGTGGGCGTGCACTGACCAGCCGCGCCAAGATTGAGGCTTAATAGGTGAACGAGGTCAACTCCTTCGGTGCCGATTGCGCTTTAGTCCGCACCCTCAGGAGGTCCGCGGGTCCCTCAACCAGGTGAAGTACTCCTAATTCGACTTTTACCTTTGATCGTGAATTCGTCCTTCAAACCTCCAGTAAAAAGTACTCCGAGGAGTACACAGATGCCACGTTTGCTAATTAACCCTCCAGTAGGATATATACTATATATACTCCGAAGGACTTCACTGGAGTGTCAACGAAGCAAACACGGTATCTGCGCCTCCTGATTCCCACGGTCTTTATTTTCTGTGACCAGCTTCACTAACGAAGAAGGTCTTTCAGGTGGACCCGCGCTTTCAAAAAACGGTTTTTTGCATGATATAGAGGAATGCTCATGTTGTATAGAACCGTGGTCCATTTTCGCGGAATGGTCCTCTGAATGCCAAAAAAGGAATGGGGAAGTGGTCGTTGGCTCGATTTCCCGCGGTGACTAATTTTTTGCAGTGTTATTTGACTTCACAAAATTGACACCAAATGAAGTCAACGCCAGGAATCAATGTTGTATTTATATTTATTCTGAAAAAAAAACTCTTTGTAGTCGGCAGAAAACTGGTGGGAGAAAATCCTGACGCAAAAGAGGCGCCAACGTGTAATGAAAAGCTTCATGAGGGGTCCGAAATGATGTCAGATCTGGAAAGTTGTATTCGTAAGCAGTGCACCTAATCACCCTTCTATCCGAAGTTTCCAAGCAAATCAAGCAGCATTCGGACCCAACCTCAGAAAATTGCTCTATGAGCAAATGAGCTCTGTAGCATGTCAGACCCGGCTAACTTCTTGGGAATGACCTCCTCTTGATCCTCTTCAAGAAACGAGGATTGCTCCTACCGGTCAGACAATAGCAGGCACCAAAGCCGATGATGGGCGGAGGGCACCAGCAGTGGAGCAGTTTTCTGGTAGTTTTCCGCGCGGAACTCACCTCCATGCAACTGAATACCTCAAGAGTTACTTATGCATGTGCAAATTTTCAAAAATTGGTCAAAGATGCAATTTAATTCGAAACTTTGGCTATGGGGGGTAAACAGTGCTTGCTCATGAATATGGCATTATTTTTTGGAGCCACCGCAATTTGGCGCACTTCGGCGTCCGCCAACTTTTTTTTCCTGTGATCTGTGAAAACCTATCTTACCGCGGTTATTAATAGTTTTGGTCTTGAGTAAGACATCCATTTTGGCACTAATGCAATTTGGAGCCAATCTGGAAGTTCCGGCAGAACATGTAAAATCTCCACACCTTCCAGGATCTGAACCATCAACCACAGCTGCCATCCAATTGCAAGCCCACAACGCTACCCACCTACCCACCTATGATGCCAACAATCTTAGAGCCAAATGCACTTATAACTTAACTTCCGCACTCTCTTCAGCACATAGTATGACGTCACTACGACAACTTTCAAATTTTGGCCTACCTGTCTACGATATGACGGCTCGCGAGAACCCTCTACATATTACGCGACTAATCCACGCCACGAATGAAACAGGCCACGTTTAATGAGTGAAGATTGCAGTTTTTGATGAAATTATTTCCACATCCTTTTTTTGACACAGAGAGACCACTCAGCGAAAATGGAGCACGGTTCTGTACTCTATGCACATCCCTCTATATCATGCAAAAAACCGTTCTGAGAAAGCGCTGGTCTACCTGTGATCCCGTGTAAGTACATAGGAGCCAAGAAAGCTGTTGCAACCCTACATATTCTTCCGCTGCTTTGTGCAGCCATTTTTCAGTTTTTTATCCGTTTCTCTTCTTCTTTTTGTTGTTTTGTACTTTTAAAATAATTCGGACACCCACATGATTGATGCAGGGTTAATTCGCGATTGCCTGACTTCTTATCCCGTGGTAAAGGTCTTTAACCAGCACCTCTGATAAGGAACTGAGGGTACTTTACTACCGTCCCTGGTGGGAAAAAAAGATGGTCATTTTCTCGTGCTATCAAAGTCGGACGACTGAAACCGGCTTCAGACACCTCAGAGCTTGGCTTTGGAGCATTCTCTTGCACAAAGAACCTCGGGTTATTCCTCGATAGAGAGTCAGTTTATGCATTCGTTACGATTACCTCAGATGTCTGGGTTCGTTAATGTTTCTATGAAAAGCGGTGGAATACTAAGGCTGCAGAACGTACTGCTTCTTTGGAGGTGCGAGTTGCTTTGGAGGATCAATTGGCGTGTTATCTCGTTCAAAAATCAAGCAGAAAGTGCAATGAGGAACATTAGTGGGGAAAAAAGCAAAAAGCGCCATGGAATCCCCTAAAATTCACCTTTTGTTGTTGTTGGTCGAGCGATGAGGACTCAAACACCACGTATGCCGCTATTGAACGGATCTGATGATATCTGACTGACAAAGATGACACCACGGAAGCATTATTCGAGGCCTTAGCGCCGCTGCGCCGCATTTTTGAAACGCGGAGTGTCGTGCCTCCTGCGCTTTCTCACTCTAGGAGCGACTGCCTCTTGTTACCTAATCAGGATTTGTGGCTTTAAACCAATACCGGAGCCGAGTTTGGTGATCTGCGAGCAATCTGCCCTCGCGGAGTGGCCCTTTCGACATTTTTGGATGGAATACTATGGCTATTGCAGATCACCTCAGCCGTGGAAAATTTTTTCTCCAGAAGAAAGACTTGAGAAAAGCGTGCCCTCACTGAAGCGGCTCAGCAACCATCAGCATTTTTTGGTCCTCTTCTCCTTGTTTTTATCAGATATGATATGGCACTTCTATACTGATATGTGAGACTATGTAGCCCTTTACTGACCATTTGTCCCATGAACTATTTTGATTCTCAAGCTCCTTAGCCATTCTTCTGTAGTGCGGTCAATTGTGAACGACATGGGCGCTCTTGTGCTCGGGGAGGGGGACATCACAACGTAGCCGGTGTTGAGTAGCACTAGAGCTATGTCCACGAGAGAGAAGATCCGCTAAGCAGGACAGATATTTTTCATAAGCTCCTACAGAATCCTTTTCCCTGCCTTAGGTTCAGTTCCAAGCACAGCAATTGATCACTAACTTAAACGTCCCCCCCCCCAACGACATAAGCGCCAGTAATATATAATCGGCTAAGCGGTTGGGGTGTGTGTGCGTGTGTGTATGTCTGACCGAAAAATCATAACTTCACTGCTTTCGAGCCCAGAGCGCTCAAACATTCAGGGAATATAACGGGTTGGACACAGACATCGAAGCTGATAATTGCTGATTATAGTTGATAACGGACGTCGGAATGCTGATGTCACCGATTTCGTTACGCCGTTTGCGTTGACAGTGGAGAGTTTGCACTCATGAGAATCACGTGGTGTGTTAAGTGGACCCAAATCAAAAAACGGAAAAGGTGATTGCAAGTAATAAGAGCTGATAATGTGCGCCAAAATGTCAAGGCTTTCGTCAGTTTCGTTACCCCCTTCACATTGATAGCAACACGTTTGTACTCACGTAAGTTATGTGGGGTGAGGCGTGGACCAAGAAATTGGGTGAAAGAAAGTGGTTGCAGCGGAAAGGAACTGATAGGGGGCATCAGACTGTAAATATCATCAACTTCGTAGCGGCCTTCGCAGTGACAGTGGAACCTTGGCTCATACATATGGTGTGAGGTCTCACGGTAACACGGTTAGTGGGTGATTAAAAGTGATAACAAACGATAACGGCTCGGAAGTGAGTTCGAAATTGGAGCATCATCGTTTTCGAAGACTCTTCGTAATGGCAGTAAAATCTTCGCTCCTACATGTTGGATAGGGAATCGGAAAGCGACACTAACGTGAGCGGTATTGATTGATAGCAAATGATAAGGACCGTAACTGGCGGCTGTATGCAAATGTTGTCTCCAACTTTGTTGCAATCACAACTGGCAAACGATCGAGGTGGTGGTGTTGGTGGTGAGTGACAGGAAGTATCAAAGAGCGTACTAATATGTATAGGTAACGACAACTGACTGTGTATCCAGTCGAACTAAGCTATCTTCTTAGCAACTGCCGTGTTCCATACCAATGCTTCACTAAGAAAAGGGGAGGATGTTTGGCCGCTAGACTCAAAGACCCGGACTTGGACCAATGGTGAGTTTCCATCAGAGCAAGGCACCGGATGTTTAATGATCGGTCCCATTTCATTCCTACTCAGTGCTAATAGCGGAAAAGTTATTGACCGCTAAAACATTCGAGTTCAATATCAATGTTAAATGTTTACGAAGTAGTTATAAGCAGCAGCTACATTCCGCATGCTACTACACGCACTGCGCGATAACCTTCAATGAAAATGCACAGCCTTGAAACTCGATATAGCGCATTTTGTTTAATACATCTTACTATTGGTTTTCAGTCATGTGACAGAATATTCTGCGGGTTCTACAGTTTCGTTGAAGTTCACCATGGTATGCGTCGGTCGCGTGCGGAGCTAAACTGGTCGTTTTATAATCTTCTGTTTTGCCCCGTAGAATCTTCAAAATATAATATTTGGGCATGTCCTTTGCCAGGGGACCTGCCTTGAGCATGCAGATGAGTCGCACTTAAACACTTTACGCCCTCCAAGTGATAGTAGGCATCTATTTTACTCCACTAACAGAGCAAATTACAAGAATAGCTCCCTGCATAAGTAATCATTAGCAAAGAAAGTGAAAATAATCGATATTATTTTTCTAGAGGAATTTTGAATTCCGGCGCCCGTAATTTTGGGACACCTTGAAAGCTAGAACCGACCTCGAGGTTCGCTTCTTTACTCATCTCAAGAAGGACTCCTTCCGACTTGCTGATCAGCTTTCGTACAGATTAACAATAAACCGCCCTTCTGAGGATGAGATCACATTGATTACCTTCCCTTGTGCCCTGATAAACTGCTTCATTGCAAGCACATAACGACTGATTTCTTCATTCGGTTTTGTACGCACCACATGGGTTTAAGAGCGAGACCTTTCAAGAAAAACCCTCAAATAGGGTCACCCAACCCTGCAGTCAACTCCATTTTGGCTTTCTTCTCAAAAGCGATCGGAGTTTTGTAGAAGGTATACCTATGTCGAGTTCCCGTTTCTACTACTACCCGGTAGTGTTTTTTCTACTCCTTTTAACTCCTCTGTGGTAAATGCTCTGAACGAATAAAAAGTCAAAATCCATACCTTGAATCAATGTCGCTCTATTGGTTGTCAATGCATGGACCTCTGTAACCGTTGAACACGAAAGAATGGTGGGTAAGTGGAGAACTGGTCAGTGGTGCAGGAATTGAGAAAAACTATAGCAAGCGGCCTATTACACTGGAATTGGAGCCTGCACTTGCCATTGATTTCCGCACTGATGCGACTTTCATCGGTGCTGCCCTCTTTTACGATAATACTCCCTCTGCTGAACGGCTATAGGCTCATACGACGAGGGAGTGGGCGTGCCGTGGCGTTAGCGGCACGGGGACGGCCATGCTAGATCGTCGAGGGCATACCCGTCGCTGCAAATTGCGTGTCGGTCCACCTATAGGTAGTCCGCCTGTCGTACCGCTAGGTAGGTTTCTCCTTCTTAGAGCTAGTGTCTTTGACACCGACCCACGGTTGTGAATGTTGAGGAGAGGGCATGAAGACCGTTGAAAAAACCGTCTATACGGGTGATTGAGTGACCTAATCACGGAAATATAGGGGAGGGAAGGGGACAAAAACCTTTTCGCCTATGGCGCACATCAGCAAACTTCTTCATTGCAGAGGGTGCGGCCGTTCGAGGAAGGCTTACAGCAAAATATGTCTTACACGTTCCTTCATAAGTAGAAGCCCTTGTTCACTGTCCTCACTTTTTTCCAGAAGTGTATAATTTATGAACTTTCAGTGTGCTACGTTCACGTCGGTGAAAACATTTGCTCTGCGATACACCTTATTGTCGTCGTCGCTCGTGCGGTATCAAAATGGTTAGATCCCCTCCACTCTGGGAACTACGGCTTAGGAGAAACCCTGGTTCAGGAAGACTATTGGCGTCGGACTAGCAGTAATTTAGACCAGATGCGTTCTCACTGGAGTCATTTCGCGACAACCTCAGCAGAAAGACAGCTTGACTCCTTACTGGATGTGCTACCTTTTCAGACTTTCTGGTTGATGATCGATAAGATGACAACGTTGCTAGGATGGCTAGGCCAGCACCCTTCCGAGTCGCGTAACATCGCGCTTCCTTATAAGCTGAATACCTCTTTCTGCTGCGATAGCACCCCTTCTTACACACACAATTCATAGTCCTCACTGCTTCCAAAAGGGCAATCATGTGAAAAAGTTTAATAACCTGGTAAACAGTACTTCAGGAAGCATTAGATTCACAGACAAAATAAGTGGCCTGGTTTCATAGCTGACAGCTACAAAAAAGTGCGAAATCATTGCATCTTCCGCCAATCAAACCCGCGCCGCCCGCGTGGCAGGTGAGCATTCCCTACCACTATCCAGCGATTCTCGATGTTTTTAAACTCCGATCATTACTGAGAAAGTGTCCGTCGTTAGCATTTCACGCCATGGCGGCATGACAAGAGGGACACACGTTAAAAGGTTCCACGCAACTAAGTGTGACGATTCTGAAGTGTATCGAGTGCTATAATGTTGCGAATCGATCGAGACAGAAGAGAAGAGGTGTTCCTCATTTCCAACTTATTGAATAATCAAAAAGAATAGAACATTTCATGGTCGATTTCCCCTCATAACACGCAAAGTGCTAAGCCAAGTAATACTTTACACTTCCAAAACAGGGTGGCGCTTAATCAGAAATTTCTCACTGAAGAATCAGTATAGCGCACAGTTACATCATTTCACGATGCTGCGGTGAAGGGACTCTCCCCATCAATAAACGAGAAAGACTTCGGTATACTACTATTGACGACGGCCGCAAGAAAGTAGCGTCATGAGCTGCCCCTTTCTCGCGCCCATCCCTACCCTTACTGTATATTAAGCGCTATGTCTGTCTGTCTGTGTGTAGTGTCTGTGTGTCACGAAATTCATAGCGTGTCTCAGCAGTCATCGGGAGTCAATTCTTGAATATGATATAGGGGGTGGCAAGAGAACATATTCTGTGGGGGACACAAAGTGATAACGATTGATGAGAGCTGATAAGAGGCGCTCGAAAGCAACTTTTACGAAATTCAGTGCCAGTGTCCTAGCAGCAGTGAGCCGTTGGTTTCAACAAGTGATGTGGAGGCTGGAACGGGAACATATTTGGTGGGGTTCAGAAAGTGATAAAGACTGATAAGGGCTGATAAGAGGCCCTGAAACGTAAATTTCACCATTCATAGCGGGTGTCCAAGCCGCAATGCAGGGTTCGTTCCAACAAGTGAAGTGGAGGCTGGAACGGGAACCATTTGGTGGGGATCAGAATGTGATAAGCGCCGATCTTCTTCTTCTTCTCCCTA
>KZ348759.1:0-12754 GCA_002352805.1 Teladorsagia circumcincta | reverse complement strand
ACAGGGATCCTGGATGGAATATGTGAGCAATATGTATTCTCCTTGGCGTTCCTAACTTGTCCAACGCTTAGTCCTAGTATCACCTGCCATCGGCCCTTCTGTGATGTCCCCCCCCCAAGGACATGAGCGCCTGCAAATCGATAATACTAGCCATACAAATAAAGAAGTGGCCAGGAGAAAGGAAAAAGTTCAAGCACATCGTCCCACGCGGCAGAAAAGATCGACGTCGGGTGCCATTGTCGCCAATTTGTTAACTGAAACGATGGCGCTCATCATTTGAACAAAAAACTCACCTTAACATGAACGAAAATGCTAGCAAGTGCTACTCCTATCCCGAATATGAATACCGCGAGGCTTACAGCGTATATGATGAAGATTTTGCTAAAAAAAATCAGATTATTACAATTCAAGGAAGAAGGTGGTTGGTAGCAATAGCATAGTTGCAGCCCTTCGGAAGGGATTCCACCCGTGATAGAAATTAATTAATTCTTTTACTTCAGCTGACGAACTTATAGCCTGACTCCTTGACGGTAGGCGGGGGGGAGAGAGAGAGATAGCTAGTGGAGGTGGAATCTGCCTCAATCACTGTGGACTGAGTATTCCACAGTCACCAAACTTTAGCGTCGTCGTGGAAACATGCGTCTAAAACATCATCCTGGTCTCGCAAACACTGCATGGTCCAAATACACCTCCGAACAACTCAACAACTACGTATCACGGACGGCTGCATGGCGCTTGCTTGACGTCCTTTCAACGTCTGTCATGAATTCGGTGACGTTCTCTACTAGATAAACCTTTTCGTGGACATGGATCCCCTTTATGAGGTTGGTGTCACAAGTGCAAAGGAGTACAGCGGAAGGCGTAGCGAAGGAAAGCAAGGTCCCGGAGGTTGACGGGGACCAAACTGGTAAGTATAAAATGTATGTTTTCAACACCTTGTGATATCAAAGGTGGTCTGAGAGGCGTATGCGATGATTCCACCACATGTGACAGCTGTAGCAACAAGAGCGAGAAGGACCGTATACGCCGGTACCTGGGCAGATATGGTCATGAGCAAAAGACCGGCTGCAAGAGTCTGAAAAAATAAGTATCCTCCCGAAGGTTTTAATTTTTGAATATAAGTACGAACAAAATATAGACATTTTGTTGGGCCGTTCCGATTACACTGCTCTATCTCACTCTTTCCCTCCTCATTCGACTCACTTTGCAGGTTGGGCAGTTTAAAAGGATGCAAAACGAACCTGGTTCAACACCGCTATAGAGACATTGCCGACCGCTGGACGAGTTTATGTCAGGGGCTCCTATAGGTCGTCTTCTAGTTCTCATTCTTCCCAGTCCCGCGCAAGGCAGGGTCTGCTGTCTTTGTCAGCCTTCGCCGCTTTCTTCCAGCCGAGGCATCTTCTTTCGTAGCCCTGACTTCAGCGATGCCCTTCTTGATAATATCCCGCCACTTGTTTCTTGAGAACCCCTCAGCCGCTTGACTTGCGCTTTGAAGCCACTGTCATTCTTATCGGATGATCGTGTGGCCTCCTTGGCACGTGTCCATACCATCGGAGACGCTGTTCCCGCACCTTCAAGTCGATTTAGTCTTCATGACCGCTCTGGCATCCTCGTTTAGGATTCTGTCCGCTCTCGTCCAGCCGCGGGCCCATCTCAGCACCCTCATCTCAGCGGCGTGAAGCTGGCTTTCCTGGTTCTTGATCAGGGGCCAGAACTAGCTACTGTATAGGCCACACCACGGTTCGGTACACCTCCCCTTTGAGCGTTGTGAAGCACCTTCGATTGCAGAAGATTCCAATGGACTTTCTCCGTTTCATCCATGCCGCTTTGATCCTTGCCCTCACTACCATCAGCGGTTCGATCGCTCCCAAGGGGTCGGAAATCCTGTACTCTTTCGATGGACTCTCCATGGTCGTCAACGATTGGCTCTACTCCCTTTTCACAGCACAGGCACTTGGTTTTCTTAACATTCAACCGGAATTCCCCATTGTCCACTACTTCCTGTCTTTTCTGCACCTTGCCCTGTTCTTCTCTACTATCTGCTATCAGGGCAATGTAATCAGCGTAGAAGATGGTCCTCCGTGGTCCTTCCACTAGTGGTCTCACCATGACATCTAGTGCTAGAAGGAGGAGGAGGAGGCTCAGAACTGATCTTTGGTGCGGTCCAACGATGATGCGCACTCATTTTTCAGACCGTTCGGATTGCGTATTGCTGCCTTATCCCCATCGCATATATCCTTCAACAGCGAGTACTTCATAGTAGTGCTCACAGTAGGCGGTCAAACGCCTTCTCCAGATGGGAGAAAGCAAGGTGGCAGGATCGGTGCCTTCCACGACACTTCTTCGCTTGTCTAGCAATGAAGGCTTGTTGACCTTTCAGGTATGAACCCGAACTATTCCTGGGAGATAGGGATCACCTCCGAGTTTCGTCGACCAGGCGCTAATGCTTGTTCTCCAGGCATTCGACATCCTTCCTTTCGCAGTGACAGTGTTGAGAAACTGGGTGAGCCATCTGATCCCCTACTCTCCGAGCGCCTTCCATGCCCAAAGAGTGGGTCGAGGTAGGTCGTTCGTTTACAAAAAAAAATCTCAACGGCGCATCTGACCCAGGTGTAGGCGCATCTACGATCGTCTATGATAGCTACTGAAGGGCATATTTCACAATTAGCTGATTAGGATAATATCCTTTAAGTGTTGGTGGATTTCTCCGCAGGCGCGGGGGTAATGCTGAACTTGTGTACTTGGCACGGGATTCAAGACCTAGGCCTGAAAACACTCGTTGAACCGAGATCTACCTTAGCGATAACTATTAATGAATGCATTGGTGTGCTCGCGCAGCTCCCCTCTCTATTCTGCCGTTTCTTCGACATCCATTTCCTCATCCATACGCTCGTGATTCCTCGTCTTCAACTCGTAGAATACTCAAGAGCAACTGTAAAAGGGCTGTAAAGGAATTTTTTTGTGTTGAATTGTTCTGTTTGCGGTAGCAAGACATGCGAGTTCAAATCCAGGGCAAGCTTCTGCCTAAATTCGGCATTCTAAAACTTGCGTTGAATTATCACTAGAATGCTAAGTTGCGGGCAGAGCTTCCGCCCCAGCCGGGATTTTCCTTCATTTCAACCATTGTTCCAAAAAAAAACTATGTGATGTGTTTTCTCTTTCATGTTTTTTTGGTTTTCTCATTTTACACCAATACATAAATATGTTACTCAAATAAGAGGTGTGACTCACAAAAATGACTAATAAGGTGATATTCAAAGGAAACCTGCGAGCTACTGAATGAAAGCAAACTAGCACCGCGTACGTAGCCATGAATATTACTCTGGAAATGAAAAATGCTGCTATCTCTGAGCTTCGTTTGATTCTGGATCGTGGATTGGATGTTCTTGAAGCTCTTGGACTTTCACAATCTATTGGTAAGCTTCCGGCAATGTCATCATCAGACCAGTCTTGAAACTACAATACCTGCATCTGATCAACTGCTCTAACACAAAGATGTAGATGCATCGTGTTTATTTTATTAGAACAGTCGATCAGTTGCAAGTATTGTAATTTTGAAGCCACGAGTCGGGTAGTAGGTTTGGTCTGATGATAACATTATCGCCGAAAGTTTACCAATAAATTGTGAATATTCAAGAGCTTCATGAACATTAGTCTACGACTCACACTCTGAAAATGTTCGCACTAGTTCATTTCAACTAAGAATTCAAGGATCTATTGACAATTAGTAGGTTGTCCAGAAAGTAATTCGGGTTATCGACCTACGACTGCAGAGCAATGTAAATATCTCAGCTCAACGTCAACATTTTTAGTATTGTAAACTACGCATCTCCCATAACATGCAGTATCTTCTTCTTATTTTTTAGCGTTTGTCCTACCCGGTGGCGAGGTCCGCTCTTCTAGTGTTTTCCCGTTTGTGAGCCTGGTGGGGATGAAGGCCAACTAATTTTCAGTCTTCGTGCAACGTGTCGAGCCATCATTGCTTCGGGCACCCTCTCGACCGCTTTCCTGGCACGTTCAAGTCTAGACCGATTATGCGGACACTGTCGTAATTAGCGCGGAGGACGTGACCGTACCAGCTTAGGCGAGCTTCGCGCATCTCATCAGCGATGGGAGCCACACCAACTAGTTCATTTGAACCGCTCCCTCATGGTATCATTGCGAATGTGGTCCAAAAGTGTGACCCCGGCAGTGCAGCGCAACATTCTGGTTCCATTACGCTGAGACGAGCCTCAATTTCTTCAGTCGCGAGTAACACTCTGCTCCGTAGAGGGCGAATGGTCGAACGACGGTTCTGTAGATCTTAGACTTCAGTCGCTCTGGCACCTTCTTGTCGCAGAGTACGCCAGACATCGAATGCTATTTAGACCGAGCTGCACTCACACGGGAGTTCACTTCAGAGATCAGGCTGCTGTCATACGCGATTGCCGATCCAAGTTACTTGAAGGACATCGTGCGTGTGAGCTTAGTCCCGTTGATCTCAATAGAGCCGAATTCATTTAATTCGGCTCTATTGAGATCAACGGGACTCGGTCTTCTTAACGTTCAGCCTCAGTCTGAACATCGCCAGGCGATCAGACCAAGCCTGCACTAGTTGCTCGAGAAGGCGTTTGTCTTCGCAGGCGAGCATTACACTATCACCGTACAGAACACGGAACGGGCTTCTGAAGATCTCGCGAAATAGCATCCATGACGACAACGAATAAGGGTGGGGAAACGCAGAACCTTGGTATACTCCGACAGAGATGGGAAAATCCACCGAAGTACCTGCTACCGTTTGCACTCTACTCTTCGGATTCGAGGGATTTGAGTAAAATATTATATTAGCACCCACTCAATGAGCTCTTCGGAAACGTCGTGCTGTCGTCAAGCATACCATATAACTTCTCGAGGGACGCGATCGAAAGCTTTCTCCAGGTCCAGGACGACTGCACGACTTTTCTTTTTTCGCGATGTCTCTCTAGCAGAAGGCGGCGGCATGTATCGCATCAACGGGCCGCAGCCAGCCACAAACCCGCACCGGTTGATGCAATGCTGCACGATATCACAGATAGGCCGTCCACAATTTGCTCAAAGATCTTGATGCTGTGCGAGAGCAAGGATGGTGGGGTCCTCTCCTCCGAGTGGTGCCACTGAGAACTGCTCACCTTTGTGAACTGAGCTGATCGCGGACATTTGAATGCAGGTGACAGGCCCTCGTGACAGGCCGGCCTACAACAAGTAGTACGCTGAAGTAATAAGCGAACTATAAATGTACAGCTAGTGGAAGCGGGGAAAAAGTTGAAGATCTTCCCCACCTCGCCTCGGTTTTTGAATCTATTCCTTCCCAAGAAGTTGTCAACATGTCAGAAAAAGTGGTGGTGAGAGCGAGATCCTGTGAGTGCAATATGTGAAGCAAAGCTGGACAGGTCGGCTGGTCCATTTCTTGCGAGGTCGTTTGTGCAACATGTAGCTAGAGGTCAACGTGTGGGACGATTATTTTCCTTCTCGTGGGTTTCCCCTTCTCATAGACCTTGCTGTTTCCGGTGAATTACGTCGGCGCAATGGACAGATGCTGGAGCTGTACGTTGGAAATCTTAAGGGCATGAACGCAAACTGTTTCTAGGAGATTAGGGCCAGCTCTCTCAGCTTTAAGTGAACCAGCCACTCGTACAGCTTCGTGGCTGTTGAATCCCTGAATTTGATTTGGCCAAAGGATCGAATTCTCTGTAAGTGATCGTCAAATCCTGGGTCACTTACCGACCACCGATCCGTACCGCCCGTATTGTGCCGCATAAAAGGGCCAACTTTTGTTATGTTATTCATTCTACTGCTCGCTCAATAAATCTGCTAGTCGCCTGTATCCTGCACTTCCACAGCCACAACACTGGCGATCAGGACGCTCGGACCGGCGAAAATGGACTCCCTGCCAGCTCTCCTCAAGGCCGTCCAACAGCAGCTCGACCTCCAACAGCGACGTATGGACGAGCAAGGAGCCGCCATCACCGAACTCCTAGAGAGGATGTCTGCCTCACCAGCCTCCAGCAGCCCAGTCGTCATCAAGGACAAACACGCATTATTCGACTCGCTTCATCGCCGAATGGAGAAGTTCAGCTACGACCCGGACCGAGGCCGTACCTTCGACATATGGCTCCGAAGATACCAATATTTATTCGACCACGAGTGCGACGAGCTCGAAGAAAACAGAGTTCTCGTTCGACTTCTCGTTTCTCGCTTGGACGAAGACTGCCACCAGATGCTGACCGCAGCCATTGCACCTAAGCACCCGTCTGAACCATCATGGAACGAGATCGTGGAAGTGCTTGATCGCCAATTCGGATCAGCGAAGACGCTCTTTCGTCGGCGCTTCGAGTGTTTCGAGATGAGGTACGAAGGTCAGGAATTCAACAACTACGAGCTCCTCGTGAAGACAAAGTGCACAAATGCGGAATTGGACACTATCGATTTTGATGGCCTTCAGTGCCTGTTCTATGTAGCTGGATTCCAAGGACCTGATGTCGCCGACTACCGTACTCGTCTACTAAGAAAGCTGGATCAATCAGAGAAGGTCACGTTAAAAGACCTCGATGCAGAATGCCAGCTGATCAAATCCTACAAGGAGGACTCACGAATGCTCGAAGGTGATCCCTCAATCAACTTCGTTCGTCGGAACAACGATTACGGAGAAAGAAGAGTTTTAATCAACAGCGACAGCAGAAGAACGAGCCAAACCCAGCCTATCATCGATCTGAAAGCAAGGAATCGATGCCTAGACATGAATCAATGCCACGACGTGAACCTATGTCGCGACGTGGGTCGACCACCCACTACCGCCGCAACCGTCAAATCAATAACGTCATAGCCGCCCTCAAGAGGGATGACCACCCACATCTGGACGTGATCATGAACGGTCATGCAACTACGCTTTTACTTGATACTGGAGCAGAAGTCACCATAGTCTCTGAAACCAAATGGAAGCAACTCGGAGCACCTAGCCTTCAGAAGACGAATGTGACTGGATACGCAGCTAATGGACCTCCTCTCAAGTTTCGTGGATGCTTCGAAACAGACTTCGTGGTCAGCGATTCATCTGGAGGACTACTCCCCGGACGGGGAACTTGCTACGTAACCGAAGACGACTGCAATGTTTTCGGAATGCCATGGATCAAGCAACTACCGGACCTCTACAAGGCCGTCAGGAAATACCAGATCCATCGAACGACCGTGGACCACGTCTCCTCATACCGAGATGCCATCGTTGCTAATTTGAGGACGAGGTTTCCAACTGTCTTCAAAAATGGTCTCGGACGCTGCACGACGACCAAAGCAACAATAATGCTGAGAGCTGACGCCATTCCAGTATTCAAGAGTAAGCGACCTGTGCCGTACGCCAACATCGCTGCTCTGGACAAAGAAATTGACCGTCTACTAGCAGAAGACGCTCTCTCCCCCGTCACCTGTTCAAAGTGGGCTGCACCTATCGTCGTGGTGAAGAAGGCAAATGGAACCCTTCGCTTGTGTGCCGACTATTCAACGGGCCTAAACGACGCGCTGATGCTGCACCAGCACCCACTGCCCACGCCGGACGACGTCTTCACTAAGCTGAACGGTGGAACGGTATTTACGCAGATCGATTTCGCTGATGCCTACTTGCAGGTGGAAGTCGATGAAGCCTCGAAGGAACTTCTGACGATCAACACGCACAGAGGGCTACTCAGCTTCAACCGTCTACCGTTCGGAGTCAAATCTGCTCCGGGAATATTTCAACAGATTATGGACTCCATGATCGCCGAACAGAATGGATGTGCCGCTTATCTGGACGACGTTATCGTCACCGGCCGCACTATGGAGGAGCACACCGCCAACTTGGAAGCCCTATTCGAAAGGATCCACGAGTTCGGCTTCCGCGTCCGCGTCGAGAAGTGCAGCTTCCTTATGCCTCAGATCCGCTATCTGGGCAACATCATCGATGCGAATGGACGTCACCCAGACCTGCCAAAACAGAGGTCATCAAGAAGATGCCACCACCCAGAGACATCGGACAACTACGATCATTCCTGGGACTCTTAAATTATTATGGAGCCTTCGCCGAGGAGATGCGTCAACTTCGCGCACCACTGGATAAGCTACGCAAGAAGGACGTGCCTTACAAATGGTCAAGCGACTACCAACAGACCTTCAATCACGCCAAAGAAGTCCTGTCATCGGAATTGCTGCTCACACATTACGACCCCTCTAAAGAGATAACCGTTGCAGCCGATGCCTCCGAATACGGGACAGGAGCAGTCATATCTCACCGCTTCCCAGATGGCACGAAAAGCCGATCTACCACGCATGCCGCACCTTAACGGCAGCCGAGAAGAACTACGGACAAGTGGAGGAAATAGGACTTGCCCTGGTCGTCGCAGTGCGAAAATTCCACGGCTGTCTACACGGACGTCGCTTCAAACTACTGACGAATCAAAACCGCTTCTTGCCATCTACGGTAGCAAGAAGAGTATTCCTGTCTACACAGCGAATCTACTGCAGCGATGGTCCCTTATTATGATGAACTACAACTTCACAATTGAGTACCGGACCACAAGCAACTTCGGCCAGGCTGATGCACTATCCCACTTGATTGCTGATTAGCCAACTCCACAGGAAATGTCGTCATTGCCGAAATCAACGTCGATGCAACGTACTTATTTGTAGATGCGTCTACCAAATTGCCAGTCACAGCGGACTGTTGCCGAAGAAACGCTCAAGGACTCTCAACTGAAGGAAGTTCTTCAATGTGTCCAAGCTAGAAAATGGCCAAGAAAGCCGAAGAATTGCCTACTTCGCTTCAATTCGATGCGCAACAATCTCACGACGCTCCGAGGATGCCTGATTTTTGGAGACCGCATCGTTATTCCGAAAAGTCTACAAGCAACCGTCCTCGCAGACCTACATGATGGTCACCCTGGAATGTCTCGTATGAAGATGTTAGCCAGGGATTACTGCTACTGGACTCACATCGACAAGGATATTGAGGACAAAGTGAAATCCTGTATCCGTTGCCAGGAAAACGCTAAAAACCCAGGCAAAACTTCGCTGTGCTCGTAACCAGCTAAAGACAAGCCATGGCCCAGAATCCATGCCGACTTTGCCGGCCCAATCGAGGGACGAATGTACTCAGTTATAGTGGACGCCTACTCCAAGTGGCTAGAAATAATGGAGATGTCATCCACAACGTCCACTGCAACGATCGAGGAGTTTAGCCGCATTTTCTCACAATTTGGCTACCCGGAAACGCTCGTAACGGACAATGGCACTCAGTTTTCATCGAAGGAATTCAGTGAGTTCTGTACACGGAATGGAATCAAGCACCGTTTCTCGCCGCCATTCCACCCTCAATCAAACGGTCAGGCGGAACGTTTTGTAGACACGTTCAAAAGAACGCTTCAGAAGCTCAGAGGGGAGGGAGCCACGCAGGAAGCTTTGCAAAAATTCCTGTTCACCTACCGCCGGACGCCATGCCCTACGTTGTCAGGGAAGTCACCCGCCGAAGTATTTCTCGGAAGACGTCTGCGATCTACGCTCACACTGCTGAATCCGTCACAAGGAGTGTTGGAGCCTCGAAGGAATTGGAAGATGGAAGCCCAATTCAATCACCACCTCGGAGCTCGCTCAAGGATATTCGAGCCGAATGATCTTGTGTGGACTCGTAATTACCGCGTTGGATACCCAAGATGGAGCCAAGGAAGGGTAAGACTTTGTCATGGACAATGTCTCCATGATGTTCAGGTTGATGGCCAACTCTGGAGACGGCAAGCAAACCAGCTGCGACCATGCCAGTGCAAAACCGGCACGACGACGCCTACGGATCCACTCGATTTGCCACTGCTCCCTCTAGCTGCCGAGACGCCTGTAGTGGACCACAATGGGAATTGACCGAGAACCAATCGCCGAGTCAACGAGCCGTCTCAACGACTCGACAAGCGCGGACAAGACGCCCTCCGATTCGACTGCAAGTCATTCCGAAGAAGAAGACATACACCTCATGTGTTCCCCTTACTAGGGAAGGATGGTAGGTCGAAGTGGCCATTTGAAATGAGGTGTACACCACTTGATGCGTCTTTGAACGCTGATTCCAAATCTGCCTTCCGAATTTGCTGAACGATTCTCTGAACGGAGTTATGAAGCAAAACAGCGCAACGGTAGTGGGCGGAAATCACAGTCAAAACATCGTGGGATCGGTCCCTTATCGTGATTGCTGTTTCGCTTTTTTCAGAAACTCAGTTTGAAAGGCCAGCGGAAGCCGTTTAGCTGTTCCCCTGAAGAGTGGAAAACAGTAGCCACGATAAGGGATCGATCCCATGATGTTTTGGGTGTGAGTCCCGCCCACTACCGTTGCGCTGTTTTGCTTCATAACTCCGTTCAGAGAATCGTTCAGCAAATTCGGAAGGCAGATTTGGAATCAGCGTTCAAAGGCGCATCAAGTGGTATACATCTCGTTTCAAACGGCCACTTCGACCTATCATCCTTCCCTTGTTAGAGGGAGGTGTTGGATCCCTGAATTTGATCTGGCCAAAGGATCGAATTCTCTGTAAGTGATCGTCAGATCCTGGGTCACTTACCGACACCGATCCATACCGCCGTATCGTGCCGTATGAAAGGGCCAACTTCTGTTATGTTATTCGTTCTACTGATCGTTCTAATAAATCTGCTAGTCGCCTGTATCCTGCACTTCCACAGCCACGACAGTGGCATGCACAGTCAACTTGATCTCGCAGAAGTCGGAGCAGTCCACTGCGTCATCCTTGTGTTTGAAGATGTGTGCTATAGTCAGACTTGTTAACCAGGCATTCGGCATCCTTCCCTCTTCAATAACCGTATTCAGGAAGCGGGTGAGCTACTTTGCACCGTGCTCTCCAAGCGCCTTTCATGCCTGTATTGGTACCTCATCTAAACCGATCGCCTTTCCAACCCTCATCTTCCCTATCACTCGTCGGACCTCAACATCTCCTTAGATTGAGGTCCGACGAGTGACAGGGAAGGATGACGGATTGAGATAGGATCGCCGTTGCCTCTGCCTGGGGGTTATTTTTGTGGAGAAATTCCTTATGCAGTATCTCAGTGAAGTACTCTTCTCATCCCTTGATCTGGACCGGTTCAACCATGACGGTACCGTCGTGGTTCCTCACACTTTTCATCACCCTAATGTCATGGGTAGCTCGTGCCGAGCTTTGGCCAGTCTGTCGACGAATTCATTTGCATTTCTGCCCTCCACAGTTTAGTAGGAAGCGTCCACTTCCGTCTTCTTTGCTTCGTCGACGGCAGCATTAGCAAGCCTCTTTCCGGTTTTGTGGGCAGCAAGGTCTTCCGGGCTTTGAGTCTTCTGCCAGCACTTGTGGCTTCTTTTTCTGTTTGATAATTCGCTGGACTTCCTCGCTGCAGAACCACCCCGCCTTGCCTCCTCTGATTCCGACCCAGGGCCTCTTTGAACCTCCTTGGCACATCGTGGGGTTATCTCAGTCGGTTGCTCCAAGTCCGTTGCACTAGCTTATCAGGATTTGAATGACTTGTTTACAGTACCCTTCGTTTAGAGTCATCATGCTCCGCTCGGCGCAGCCTCCACCACCGGACCCTCCACACTCACCGCAACGAACTGATCGATTCTACGCCATGCTAGGCCGAATCATCCCTCTTTTTGTGTCAGCCGTGGCACGTGAGCTTACTCAATCGACACCTGTCATAAGATAGTTGTTAGACTTTGCACCGCAGTCGTCATCACAGTCACGAGTGGGGAGGAGTGACTTTGACGCCATGCCAGAATGAGTAGGACTTTTTGTCAGTGATCCGTGTGGTTTGGCAGCGCCCCAGCTTAGCCGAGATTTGGAGCTGAGGTACCCGACAGGGACAGCGTTGCGGTTCTCCCCCTCAAGTTGGGTATCCTGGAATTAAGAGACCTCAAAAGTGCTTGCAGCAAGCCTAACTAAGCCTAAGCCCAAACGTAGGATTGAAGATAAGCCAACCTATGAGCATTGGTCTTAGCCCAAGCTCAACCTTAGGCTTCATTGATCGCGCAGCTCTGGTGACATAACCTAGAAGAACTGGACGTTGCCCCTTCCCTCCTCCCCCCACCCCGACAGGAGGCAAACCGCGCGTCGAGAAGGCGACGAGTCGCAGGGCGTACTGTAGCGACTTGGAATCAATTTGAACTGAAGTACTAGAGAACGTCCCGCATCGCACAACACGCGCTGCGACGGGCCTCCTTTCGGGTACCTCTGGGGCCGTATGCAGCAGTGCCGGTCGTCCCCGTCCGGGTGCTACTTCATACGTCCTAGGGGTACGTGCAGCTAAAGATAGATCGGAGGGTTATGATTGAGGGCCTTTACTTTTTAGGAGGCACCTACGACGACCACGGCGCCCATGTCCTTAGTGGGAACATTGAAGTGGGTGGACCGTTATCTGAACTTTGGACTATACTCTTGGGAGGGGGAGAGATTCTGAGGAAGAGTGTGAGCATTTTTTGTTCTCCGTGGCGATAAATCCCTACCCTGGGCTTAGTCCTAGTGTCAACTACCAGCGGTTTTCGAATGCCCTCTTTTAAATGTCCCCTCTAGGACATGAGTGCCGCTACCACTTTCAGTGGCACAATTCTTTAGCATTGTCATTAGAATTTAGGATTCATTTTCATTGATGCGTGTAATTACGCTATATTCTCCAACGGGTTCAGAAACTGTTCGAAAGATTGGCAACCTGAGGGTTACTATATCAGGAAAAAACGTACAAAGCAAGTACATTGATA
>KZ348757.1:0-15100 GCA_002352805.1 Teladorsagia circumcincta | reverse complement strand
GGTCGGCATGCGGCATTGGAGGCGTGAGAATATAGCCGTTGGTAGGCCAGGCAGGAGAGCACGGACGCATTATCTTGTTGAAAAATTAGATTGTGTCGTGAATAATGGCGGAAATGGGCATTGGTGCGAGTCCCCGAGCATATTGACATTTCGTTTTTTCACAATGCCATCCATATTTTCTAAGGCTGCACCGGAAAATGCCAAGACCATATACAGATCACAAAGAAACGACATAGAAAAAACCCGGAAATGTGTTTGTGCTTCCGCGCCCAGAAAGGGGCTTGACTTCTACTATATCGCGGAGCATAACATATCCTTTTTTGGATGGATGGCCTCAGGATGCACCGCGGATTCCGCTCCAGCTCGGGAATGTAGCGGCGCTTGGCGTGAGTATAAGGTTGTTCTCAAAATAAGGCAGATACTTTTCTACTTTTTCCAGAAGACCACTTCACAGAGTAAGCGTCGCAACCAAATTAAAGGCTCTCTGAAGATCAACAAGCTAGGAAGTTTGAGCTGTCACTGAGTTCTTCAGCAGCATAACTAACTCCGTCTATTATGAACTTCACCAAACAGAAGCTAGGCGAGACGAGCACCAAAATGAGTTCAAAATGAGGCTATCTCTCACAACGATGGAATTCCGTAAACCTGTGAGCTGAGTAGCGGATCTGCTCTACGCTGCAGCATGGCCAGGCGCCATCCTAACTGTATTTTGGAGGGTCGATCCTCGAAAATTTTAACAAAGCTTTCCAGCTTGCTACGGATACGGTAAGTGAGACCGCTTCCTGTGCGCTCTCTCCAACAGTCGAGTTCGGGAACGGTTCTCAGGTTTGGCTGCACAATCTTCATCACGAATGGGCAGCCGATGCTATCAGACACCACTAGAAAGATGAACACGTGAATGACCTGCGTCTTATGCATACTAAAGAATAAAATTGCGATCTGAAACCCAAGTGGAATGCCTTGCGTATGCTAACAAACTAGCAGAAAGCGAAGGAGCTATTTTTTGACAATTTAATGTTCTTCGAATTAAAAAAAAAGAAAATACGTGGCGCGTATAGGAAGTCAAACAGATCATTCTCTTTTCTACAACCTTGTCAAATTTGTGATTACTTAAAGCAACAGTCTCAGCAAGGTCGAAGTGGGCATGGCGTACAGGAGCGCACCTCCTCTTACCAGCCGTGGAGTTTCGTTCATGGTCACGATTTGCATCGTAAATCGACTTTTGCGATCGCTTTGAGACCACAGGGACTATTTGAAGTCGTTTCGATGCAAATCGTGACCGTGAACGAAACTCCACGGCGGGCAAGAGGAGGTGCGCTCCTGTACGCCACGCCCACTTCGACCCTGCTGGGACTGTTGCTTAGAATCTACCGATTTAGCTTGGGTATGTGGTTCAATAGGAGAGAAAGCGGCTTTTCCGCTTTTCGCCTGCATAACTTTTCTCGTTGCGGCAACCACGGGCCCACTCTTAACATAGGTGCACCTGGAGTTCCCACACCGAAAATTGTTTCAGAGAGAGAGAAAGAAGAGAAGGCTCTCTGTTTTAGTGAAACACACCCATTTAGCTTGATTTGCGAAAATTGCGCAATTATTAGAAAAAATAGAAATTGACCCTAGTATCCCCACACAAGTCTGGTTTCTTGTTTTGGCTTAGAGATGCACGCTTTTTGGTCATACCATTTTCGTGGTCGACAGTGGTTTCCAGTGAATGTTTCACAAGAATGGTGGGTTGTGAGCAAAACTTTCGCCCCAGACGGGACTCGAATCCGCAGCTCTTGCTTACCGGGCAAGTGCGCTTTGCGTCACGCTACCGGGCACCATTTCATCCCAACTCAGCTTTTCATTTCTTTTCGCAAGGCGAACTGCAGCCGGAAACAGCAGTTAACAATCAAAAACAAGTGAGTGTTTTCCAGTGAGTTCTTCTATCTTATAGATTGAACGACAAGAAAGCAACTAATGCAAACAAGAAAACAAGTAAACAAAAATAAATCAAATCAGAAATTGTGAACTCAAGCGAGGCAAGCGCATGCATACAGAGCGCTTATTTTGCTAAGTGGAATTCTCTTTGAGAGGAATTATCTATGGGATTTCAGGATGAAAAGATTTTCTTTAGACGAAGATGACAACAAAAAAAGTAGGACTTATGCTTACGGAGCATTGAAATGAGCGACCACCTCGTTCGTCGAACGAGAAAGCGATTGGCATGCAGAGATTGATGGGCTTGACGACTATGCTGACAACTTGAACGACTTGTCATGTCGTCATAGCGTAAACGATTTCAAGTTATGAGTATCGTGGCTAAAAATCGTTATATGCCATGCTATAAATGATTGCAGATTGTTAGCTCTGTCAATGGCGTTAATGGCCGAATTAAGAGGAAAACAAAAACAAATATATTAGCCTCTCAAGGGCAATTGTGAAGCTATAAGGTCTGAGGAAATAATTAAATAGATTGCACTGCTCATGGTTACTAATGGTTAGGTTTAAATAAAAATAATAACTCGCTGTAGAGAAGGCCAATTGCCGTGGTGCTGAGCTGGAAAAAGCGTCATTCATTCGCTGCAAAGTAAACGGGAAGGGAGGAGGAGAGGTGTCGGCTTTGTGGAGCTGATGATGACGGCGGAAGTGCGCCTCCGGAAGGGTGATGATAAAATTCGCAGCAGTCTGGTAAAAATTTCGGCGCTTATGTCGTAGGGGGGGGGGGGGAGGAGTGACCTCAGTGAGCCACTTATAAAAGTTGGGAGTAAGCCTTAGGGAGGGAAAGGGGTTCTGGAGAAGGTGAGCGCAACCTCAATCCTCCCTGGCGTCTTTTTCCTCCAGTGGGCTTGGTCCTAGTGCAACCAACCGACGGCTGCCTCTTTCGAGTGTCCCCCTAAGAGCATCAGCGCCAAAATTTCACATAATTGTTGTTGTCTCATAAAATACCATATTCTTTCGTGAGACGCGAACCATGTAAAAGAGAATAGTAGATAGTTATTACTAGTTACAAGGCAGTCTAAGATTGAATCTCGGATCGCACGCCATGCAGGCCAAGCGAGCAGCGTCAACCGTCGCGTTCGCATCTTTTCTAGAATTCCACCCCCCCCCCTTTTTGAAAGGGTCTCCATGCAATCTAATCACCACCATCGATCTCAAGGGGTTACAGGCTGCCCCAGTAATGACCTCATTCTCCCATTCCCGATCACCACTCTCCAACATGCCGTAACTATCCCTGCTCAACCCTAAAGTGCGAATCCCATCCCAAAATCACAAATACGTCCCCTCGTTCGGACAGTGCGAACGGACGGTTGGGACTGCAAGCGAGCTTTTCATTCCTCTGTGATCGTGATCTGGTACCAGGCTTATGTATTCGGCAGGGTAAAAACAATGACTTTCATACTCGCTGGCCGCTGCCAGTCACTTTGTAGACAAATTGCGTTCCAGATATTACTACGTTTCTGAATGGAAGTGGAATGCGTGGCACATCCCATTAAGCAAATTGATCAACTCCGTATTTTTCATCCTTTTTATACCCTGACACTGCTCAACGCAACAATCAAAGGCAAAGTTCGGGATTTCTGGTCGAAATTAAGCTTTTCCCCAAGGAAAGTGCAGCACTAAGGTCGCACACAATATTCAGGATGATTCAACAAGGGCGAGATGCTATGGCTCTAGGATTCAGCATTAGCTCCGCCCAACACCATTGAGCCCGCATACAAATCAGTTCTACTCCGCTTTGCTGCTACAGGAATTAGAGGGCTTCATTTTCGACCCTGTCGACGGTTCCTTTCCGTTTAACCGCTGGCACTACACTTCACATTCCCCAGTCCCTTGCAGGCGCAATAACACATCGGTTTGATCTCGGACTTTGTGTTTAAGCTTGACCTCAAAGGAACCCCTCAGTATAATAGTGCTAAGAAAGAACGCTCAGTAATGAAGGTGGAGATGTAGAATGGGCCGAAGGTGAAAAAATAAAACCAAATTAGTCAACGAGAACATTATATGCATGAGCTCAAGATTTCTGTAGGGTTGACTTTAGTAAGGTAGAGAGACACGGCGCGCAGAGAATTGAGAATACGCGAGAAAAGACATTGTACGAGAGGGCGCAGGTGCAAGGCCGCTGCCTGGCTGTACGAGTATCACTGATGACCACGAATTTGGAGCACTCTCACACCCGAACACCCACCCGAACGGACAGATCTAATCTCCTGGCTTGTCCTCAAACACAGGAACAAAACACCGCCCTGATGAAGTTGCAGAAGATTTCGGGAGCGCATATAGAGGCAGAGTCTAATCGGGGAAGGCATTTGTTATTTAGTTATGAAGTTTTTTAGTGTTCTGAGATTGGCTGTCTACTTGATCCTCTGTTTGTAATGTGATAAATATTCTGTTGTGTTTCATTGAATTGAGATTGTGATAAGTTTTTCTTTGCGCCATGAGCGATAATTACTGAGATTGTATTTCTTTCCCACGATTGGCTTATGCAAACGTAATAAATAAATACAAATAACTAAATAAAAATCAACCACTAATGGAAGATCGAGTTAAAACCCAGATAACTCGATAGAGCTTCAAAGGTTGATTGCTAAAATTAAAACTGAAACTGCAAAATGAGCCTATCAAGGAGGTTGTGAGCAGTCAAAGCTGGCTGGATAAAGCGTTCCACATAGACCGTTCTAGTGTTCGGGCATTCAGATTAGCCACACAGCAGTGATGGTACTCTCGCTTTGCAGCCAGTGGGTGTGGTCTCTTTCCGTGGGAATGGAACTTTTGAGAACACTCCCACTACTCTATAGAGAGTCTGGAAACCCGAGCTCTAGCACAGTTTGTGCAACGCGTTACTCCCGCCAAGTCAAACTGCTCACAAATTTCTTGTCAGGTTCATTTTGCAGTTTTATTACCATGTTTGTGATCAGCTTTCGAGGCTCTATCGATAAGTCTAGGTCTTAATTCAAAGTTCCATGGGGAGTTCAATGTCTTCCTTGGTAAGAATTTGTGTGAGACACCACGTTGTGATGTAGTTAGTAATGAGTTTACTTCTGTAACACTTCGCCACTTTCCACTAGGATCTGATATTTTGCGGTCATTCGGCATATAAACAATTCGTCAAAAACAGAGGGCCATTCGAGGTGCAGTCTGCAATGAAAGGGGTAGGGCTAGTAAGGTTTGCTGCACTCGGAAGTTGGCATAAACGAAACTGTAATATTCCGTCAAATCACAGAGTGTGCTGATCGTGTGAGTTCGGTCTGCGCTCCGCCCCTTCCCGAATCTCACAGCTAGCCGTTCCCTCATGTGGTAAAAAGCGATTGGATACGGTAGAGGTATTGAAGTCAATCAGTGGGGTTCTTGTGAAAGCGGAACGCATTCCGGCCACATAACCGGCGCTCGATATGATGTTAGGAATTTTAAGCAGTTCTTTCGATTTCTTTGATTACTGGTGAACCAATCAGCACAAGCACTTCCATTTTCGGATGTATGACCTATAAGCATTCAATTGCGGAATAGACAGCGATAGGATCAAGAGGGGTTTGGAGGGGGGGGGTGCTAGATGGCCCTCCGGCGGCGATAAAAGCAGCGAAATTCTTCAAGGAAACGCGAAAAGGACGCCTTGCTTGGCTTGGGATGAACGAGCAGCGGCTGGGACGGCGAACGTATGGACGAGTACACCGCAACGGGCCACGGGCCACGCCACGTGGCACCATGCCAACCCATGCTCCCCTCGGGTTGCTCCAGTAGTGCCGCTGCTGGCAACACAGCACGTCCAAATCACACACCCAGCTAAACTAGTGGGTGGAACGCTTTCGGGGCCGAACGCTTTTCGTGCACTGCTCAGCAACCAACACACCTTTCACCATGAGGGCGCTAAATTTCGCTTCCTCGTCAGTCAAGCCACTGCTTCGTGTGATGCGTAACCCCTCCCTCATACGCTCCTCCTTTATCGAATCGCCTCCTTTATGGCTTGAGATCAGGAAATATGCTTGTACCTCAGACAGAGGCTCATATGTACCATCCAGCGGATACCGTCATAAAAGAGTGCTTCGGGAGGCTCATAAAGGATCTAGCAGGAGTTCCTTGCAAAGCTGGGCTACATGACTCTAAGGATTCTAATTGTCCACCATAACTCATACTGGGGAAAACTTTTACAGCTAATCCCAAGCACTGCTCTCCCCTCCCCCTCCCCCACACGTAGATCTGCAGGTGTTCTCTTTTTTTCGTGAAAGACCTCAAAATCAACCAATATACGCAAATTCATTGGTTTTTCTGAACTTTGGAGCCTTGAAGTCATCAACAACTCCGGGCAAAAGATTACTCCAAGATGCCTATCGTAAACTCGTAGGAAGTTTTCTTCAGAGGGTTTTCAGAAGGGTTCAGTAAGAATCTAACGAGGACATCCTTCCTGCTCAAACTGTTATACGTAGTATTTCCATAATAGCCATGCCAACTGCTTCAAGGCAAGGTTTAAATGCTTATGATTTGCACTAAGACAGACCTAATTGAATGTAGAATTTTCATCGCGGTTTCATTCTTTTACTTGGCAGAGCTCGTGCAATACGTGTGCGGGACTCGCTAGCATTTGCAAAAGCGTTCAGTGTTGACTAGCTGCTTGGAAGTGTATTAATCGAGTTCCATGGGCTTCGGTCACCAGCCGATGATGAAGTCAATGTTTTCCTTTCCCTAGATTAGCCAAACGCCTTTTAAGTTGCTCATGAGCAATGGGAGATGAGATTGTTATAAGAGGAGAAGCTACTGAAAAGAATTTTATCCGTGAACTGTTGAGACGCTATTTGCCACTGAACTACCCATGGAGAAACTCATGGACTACTCATGGAAATAGTGTTATCCCTTCACTGTTTTTTTTTACCAGCGTTTGCCGTCCCTGTAGTACATACGCCGTACTAAGACTACATATCAAGACTCAGCTGTGACTTGCCTCGAAAATTCAATAACGCTACAATGAGATCAGCCAGTACGTATATGAGTGGTTGGCCTCGGGAAACCCCCGTACCTGGTAAGAGATTACGACTAAGAGACTAACAAGGAGGGCCTTTCAGGTCGTGACGCGCTTTTCGAAAATGGTTTCTTTCATGTGGTGAAGGCTCATGCGAGGAACATAAAACTATGATCCGTTTCTCCCTAACGTATCTGGGAACCTCAATACAGTGGTGAAGATATGATCAAAAAATCAATTCCCGTGATGACAAATTTTTGCAATCAATGTTGGAGCCTCCGAATTGTCGCCTAATCACGAGGATGACATGTAAATTGACGCTGGTGCCATTTGGACACAATTTTGAGGCGCCAACGAATATTGTAAAAATTAGTCAACTCGGAGGATCGAACTTTGGACCATCTTTTCATCACTATTCTGACCTTCGTGGAAGCGTTTAGGAAGAACGGACCATGGTTTTGTGTAACTCACATAAGTCTCTACTAAGTGCAGAAAACCATTTTGGAAAAACGCTCCATGTTCTGAAAGACCTCCCTGGTAAGAAGCTTTTAGACCCGCGCGGGTGCTTTGCAGAGGTCGATCACGCGCGATTTTTCTGCGAGACTTCATGGACGATGTTAGATTTTGAATGAGAGGAAAAATGTTGCTTCTTCTTTAGTGCGTAAGCTGAGAAAACAGATCAAGTGTTTTTTTTATGAAAGAGCAACAGACGACAGAGAATTCTCACGAGATTAGGCTTAATAGTCACTGACAGCAGTACGAAAGTTTTCTACAAGTACGAGTGTGTGATAACAGGTGGCAGTAAATAAAATTAAGGAGAAGCGAGTAAACTGAAGAAGTAGACGTCGCTAAGCGACAAATATGGAGAAGAAGTGAAATGAAGTGCTCTGTGGGAACATAGGACCATAAGCCAACATAAAGGTAAGAAATGAATAATGAAATCCTTGCCCTGTTTCGTGTCAAGTTTTATTTCGAGATGCGCCACGCTGGCGAGTCTGTAGAGTTACATTTAGATCTTGTTAGGGTAAGGAACTATGCTGCACGTTAGTTTGGTTCGTCAAGCAGTCAAGTATTGGGTTGGAGCATAAAATAGTTAGCGTTTTTCATTTTCGCGCACAAACCTTTACAGCAATACAAAAAAACATGAAATAAACCAGTGATGTTTACTCTGTCACTATTTACGACTTTGACTACATTTCGCAGAAAATCACCAGATTTAGCATTGAAAAAAAGATAATGAGCTCGTTTTTGAATTACTCATTATTATCAATTTGAACGACACAAATATGGCTTCAAACCACGCGTAAAAGGGAGGATCGGTTGGAGCAAGGCTCAGTAGACAATGGATCCTGAGAAAATCTGTTCCGGAGTTTTTTGTTCTTTATGTAAACCGAAGAATAGCAGCTGTCGAAATGCCGATTTTCACTATTTGAATTTTCCTATTTCTAAACACTATAACTGGTTACATTTGCAATTTTGAAGAAAGCGGTAGGCACGGAAATGTAGAGCGAAAAAATCACTTTCAAAAGACCTACTCAGTTTTTGGGTGGTACTTGTATTGAATGAATTTACATGCTCGGGAAAAAACGCTACGATATTATGCACCAACCCAATATATACTAAATATTATTAATATGTAGTGGGAAGAGTGTCTGGACAGAGGATTTAGACAATTTCATGGCAGAAGAGCACTAGAAGTGACTTGGTTTTGAAATTTCGTAAACATTCACGGACCTTCAAAGGGCGTGTAAACGCAGGCTTCAAAGCCAGGCTGTTATTTTCGGAATGCGCCACCCATTCTAAAGGAGTATTCAATTGGAAGCATAGCCATAATAGTATTCGAATGCGATTTTTATACAGTAGTTACTTGTAGAGCTAATAAGCAAGTAATTTAACGCATGGATGAAAGCGTGTCCCGCCGGTAAGCCACACTCTTCACACGAAGTAGGCCCGTTTCGCCGAATTTGTTTGGGAATTTTTCAGTATTCCGAGACCGCCGTTGCACATTTTTGGGTTCCAAAAACAACTTATTTATCACTAATATTA
Organism: Teladorsagia circumcincta; assembly: GCA_002352805.1. Lineage (NCBI taxonomy): Eukaryota > Metazoa > Nematoda > Chromadorea > Rhabditida > Trichostrongylidae > Teladorsagia > Teladorsagia circumcincta. The sequence goes on along the minus strand of KZ348757.1, from coordinate 6,126 downwards.
TAATATTTGGACGACTCAATTGAAGCGAACTGGACCGGTTGGTATCCTACATTCCACATCTCCTGCCAACATCTTGCTCAATTTTTAGCACCTTTTCATCCACCTCGGAGCTCGTCCTCCCTTAGACCGAGGTGAAGCTCTCTATTTCCCTGGTTCAGGACATTTTCCTTGGACCGTCGCTGGCCAAACTGTGAAAGCACCTCTGGACTACACCCACACTACACCAGTACCTATCTACACTTCAAATAATCTATTACGTGTTACCAGCGCTCTCGTTCTTATCTAGAGTATTGGAGAGCGCAGTGGAGTCGCCCCCTCCAGCTGGATTTTCACCTAAAAAACTGTAATATATAAATAGGGGTACTGTGATGCGCGCCCGACGATAGTCGTCACTGAAATAATCGTTCAGAGGTGGAGCTTAAGATAAAAGACATATCATTAGAAGATAACTTCGAAGTGGTCAGGGGTACAAAGATGATGAAAGAATAATGAAATACGGCCCAGAACCCAAAAAAATGGAACCCTTCTATGCCTGTTGTTTTCTGCACTGATGTGACTCCCATCGGTGCTGCTCTTTTCAACGCTGAACGGGAGGGGGAGGAAGCGAGAGGGAGAGGGGTGGTGAGGCCCTGGTAGGCCACAGGACAAACTATTCGCTGCGAAACTTGGATTGGATCCTCCCTCACCCTCAAAGGACCCGCCTGTCATCCCACTAGGTATATTCCCTTTGTCGATCTCCAAGCTTATCACGGAACTCTCCTTTGGAGCAAATCAGGTAGAACTGCGAATAAGATAGCTTAGCGGCTTCTGCTCAGGATGTCGGCTGACATGAGCAACATTCGAGGGTCCAGTGTTGACATGAACAATTCACAACGAGTTACGCAGTAAAAGGCGTTCAGGGCTAAATTGCTTCAAGTGATAAATGGTGTTGCCGAACGTTGACGTACACATACTGAGTCCACCCAGCTCGTCAGTAATAGCATTTTGAATAGCTTCGATGAAAAGCGAGACAAGATTTGTGGGATGTGACAACTCCTGGCTCGAAAAAAAAAGCACGTTGAGGACGGCAAGCAACACTCCTGCTTCGTGACGCCTCTCAAATGAATGTCATGGACAATTTCGTTGTGAGAGCCCAGATTCCAACGTAAACATCCAGCCATTCTCCTTTTTCTATCCGAACAAAAAGTACACATTCAGCAGTTTAGCAAAAGCGATCACGTCGTAATGCTGGAGTGGAACGGCTGAGCGCGTTGCCCTAAGGCTGTAAGTGAAGTCGGCGAAAAAACGCTCACGTTCATGGGAATTGAGTTTCCTTCTTGCCGTCCTACACAGCCATGAATTCTCGGAAATCGTATTCAATGGCAGATTTTCCAGAATGCCTCAGAGACGTTGGCAAATAAAAATTGAACGCATGAACTTTTGAGATGAAAAACAAAAGTTGAGCCTAGAGCGGTCAATTCACTCTTGGTATCTTCTCGGTCTTCACAATAGTGAAGCTGTTCAAAGCCATGGAGGATCTGTGGAGAGCAAATGGTCCAGAAAACTTCAAAATTGGATCTATTCCCTTATGCAAGCCCCGCGTCAATTACGTCCATCAGAAGAAAGCCTTTACTCCCTTTTCGAGGTGCGCCACCCGTTCTATTCCCATCCAGGATCGTATTGAGATTCTGAACTCGATTCAGCCTTCACAATGAACTGCGGGGCCAGCCGCTAAACCAGTCAAGTCTCATCACCGCCTGTTCGAACTATTCGAAGGGTAGGGTCGTATCCGCGGTTTTGGGAGGGAGTAGAGAGTTTGTGTTAAATTTTGGGTTGACCAGGGTTAATAACCTGCTGAAAAAGTGCGAAGAGAGGGTTGTATTTGTGAAACTAAAGTTTTACGGAGGAAGACCAGTCCAGACCAAATTATAGGGCCGTTTCTTGAGATCCATCATCATGCTGGAAGGCTGCGCTTAGAGGGAAAAAGTGGGTTGAGTTGAAAATGTCGGCTTGGCCTTACAATCAAATGTATGGAGAGCCTATTGGAGCGTGGAAGATGGGGGGAGGGAAGGAGGAGATCGTGATGTGGTAGTTCACATTGGATATCAGCCAGTCTGTATGCTTCCGTACGAATGGTGGGCCTGATTGGCATACGACGTATGATATCCGGTAGTTGACCTGGTGAAAAGTAGGGCCACTTTCGATTTAGGGTCAACTGTGCATTGGCCGTTCTCAGCGAGATGGGTGAGGCGTATTTAGGGCCGATGAAGGTCGCAAGGTCGGAGAAGGTGTCGTGTTTCGGAAGAATAACGGCTTGTGGAGGCGGCGGGGAATCGGGGTTATGGCTAGCACGTTTTTTGCTTCTCTTCGGCAGAAACTTTATGATAGTAGCGAGAAGTAGACGAAGTGAGAAGTGCCGTTTTTTGGCCATATTTGCCCTGAAGTGGTGGTCAGGGATGGGAGGAGTTCCATAGGGGGATTCCATCAAAGCCATAGCAGTGGTGAGGGGTATAAAGCCATAGCAGTGGTGAGGGGTGGTATAGAGACCTCCTCCGAAAAAGAGGTCGTCAAATTTCTCAAATTGGACAACGGACAATCGACCCTCCCTGCAATTATTTTACCATTTCCGCACAAACAAATCACCTCTGAGAGATGAAATGTTCAGCTGACCTAGGAGTTTTTTGATCTGAAAATATGGCCCAGTGGCGGTCACTATTTACACGAATACAACAGCAGGTTTAGACTTGCCCTGTGAGAATGGAAGGTTGCAGGGCTTCGGGAGCAGTTTTTGTGAGCCTATATCTCTTGCTCGGAAATTGAATCAGAAAGCGTTTCCCCGGAAGCCATCAAAGATATCCAAAGGGAAGCGGCCATTAACCGTTTGTTGGAATGAACAATAGCCGAGCCTTTGTGAGGTGCACTTTGTCAAGTCATAAATTAAACACCATGGCTTTTAGCGGAACGCCAGTGAAAGGCTAACCCATCTTGCAAATTACGAGACCATTTCGGAAATCGTCTAGCGGTACGGTAATCATGCAATGGAAGGAAAAAGATAATCTTTGAACGAAAAACGCCACAAATCCGTGAGAACCTTATTTATCTCTTTGTAGGAAAAGTGCTAACTATGATTCCAAGCCTTTGACGCGTTTGCCTCGTTGGAGAATCAGATTAGGACAAAGGCAAAAATAGGAATAGCCTAACAAACGCTTCGTTTCAACACGGTCCATTAAATCTTTACACTTTTGATTTTCGCTTTTCGTTTGAAGTTCACTTAATTTTTTGCTCATAAGGTTTATTCAGTCACGATTAGATAAACCATTAGGCACACTAGATCTCCTAACCTTTCGCCAACACCGACTCTATGGCTCAGCTTACCAGATTGAAATATTAGCGCAAATAATTGTGTACGAGTTCAAACTTGATTATCTTACTGGATATTGATTCTGCTGCCTTACCAACCTTTACTGCGCAAAATTTCTAACAGCCATCGCCTAACTAGCTCTTCCACAGGTTTTAAAAAGTGTTGTTGTTCATACTATACTTCCATAGAACAACTATACTATTCTGTGCTATACACTTACACTTATACCAGCTCTTCTCATTCTATTCCCCACCATATACGTTCCCTTCCCATCCTCTGTATCATATCTTGAAATCAACTCCTGACGACCGTTGGTACCCGCGCTGTGAATTTCCGTCAAACACACACACTCACACACACATACACACATACAGACACATTTAGCCGATTGTAAGTAGTAGGTATACTCGAGCTCCAAGATGAGCCAGAGCGACTACGAACGGGTACCAGACAAGAGGCCCACCGCGCGAGGAGATGCCAGAAACGCAGATGGATCAGCGGAGGAGACGCAGCGCGTACTGTGCGATATGAGACGTAGTATAGTGAACTCTATTCAACCCGACGCTACATTGATACAGTGCACGCTGCGACTCACCCACTGACCAGACTGCGGATCTGCCACCTAGCCGCGTGATGGGCTTCCCGTCGGACACCCGTGAATATCCCTCCATTACTCTACTGAAATTCGAGATCCAAACATGTCATCACGCAAGCTTAAAGGCAATCCCCGAAGTGAAAATGGCGTAGAAAAGCGTTAGGTAATTATGACTGAGCCGCGGAATAAACTGAAAGTGGGAAAGAAAGCCAGAGAAATCTCTGGAAACGCTAAAATTGAGGCTTCAACCTCAGAAAGGTGGGATATGGTACAACGTCGATGCAGATCAAAAAACACGCTAGAGAGCTCGCCGTTTGAGAGAGCACCCTGACCTCCACATTAGTCGCGGTAAGTAGGGAGAGTTGCAACGGTGGTCGATGGTTGGGGGCTCGCCCATAGGGCTTAACGCCCTAATCGCGCAATTTGAGCGACGAAGCTTGCATGATCTAGCTAGGCACGGAATCCCAGGGCTTGCCTTCTGTCCGGCCACTGACCGTAACTTGGTTAGTTCGGTCCTCGAGGCCACCTGGGACTAAAAGTGGGACACATAGCGATCCGACCTACTCTTGATTCAAAGTCTCTGGCGGAAGGCTATCCTTACTATGTAAGGCCTCAGCCCCCTGAACAGTCTAACAAGAATTATATGTAGGTTATGTGCGAAATTCTTAGCCTCAGAAGGGAGTCAAACCGTATCGCTCCCTTTTTCTTTTTTTGGGCAGTGAAAAATGTTAAAATCGTTGCTCGTAAGAAGACGACAGCTCAAAAGCTTCAAAAGATAGTAGATAGTGAAATAGTGTCATGAAAAAAATGTTGAGAAAGTTCCATGACAATTTTCTTCTTCACTTCCTCCTCCCTCGAAAAATTGTTTCCAAATTGTGCCGACCTTTCCCACCAAGGCTCCACAAAATCTTGGTTCCACGCAGCTACAGAGGGATGAGCTCAACATCGGACATCAGGTTATCCAGAGACCGGGTCCACTTTTGTGCATGAATCGGCGAAGGTGATGCACTCGACCGACATCTGTGGGTCCTCGCAGAATATGACTTTACCACAGCAGAGGAGAACCAAAGGGAGCTGTCGATCAGGTGCACCTTTATCTCGTTCCGGATGTGTGCGCTTCAAATGTGAGAGATAGCAAGGGGGGACCGTTACACTTTTCCTAAAATACCGACCATACCTTAAAAACTCCAAATTGCCTTCGAGGGTAGGGGGTGGGGGCAGGGAGGGAAGGTTAAGGACGACAGAGAGCTACGCTCACAGTGGAGAGAACTTGACTAGTAATTCAGCTTCCATTATACAAGTATACATAATGCATAGGTGTAATCCGATTTTTTAGCTATAAGTTGTAATAAAATTCAATGGGCAAAAACCAACAAATGGCAATGGCATGAAGATGAGTCGTTATTTAGAAGGGCGAGGAGCTAGAATGTCTGCGAAATATTTGTCCAAGAATGTTGGTGGGCCAAAGTGGCCGTGATTTTCTTTCCAGCTTGAAGAACTCGAGTGTCATTCATTGCCGGAGGGCATGAATAGCCATCGAAGCTCCCTCATTAGGATATGAATTGCCAGCTACTTGAGCTGGAACGAAGAGTTTCTGCCAGTTGCTTCTGGCCTATTTGCACGAAATGGCAAAGAGCATGACTTTAAATGAGAGTAATCGACTAGGGCAGATGTTCTCGGGCGGAAGCCATCACCCACCGACTAATGGACAACTTCCTATTCTGAAGTCCACCGAAAAATTTTGAGGAAAAGTTTCATATTGGAGCTCAAATGCGGCTATTATTCATCTTCCTGATAGGAAAAGTCAGAGAAAATAGGCAAGGAATGAATTGAAATGAAATTAGAAAATCTTCAAAAAGTTCATCGAGAGCGATTGAATAGGAATTCTTTGACAGAATAGAATTCTTTGACGGTATGCATAGACAAAAACCGCGGTAGGCCGAACTCATCAAAATGTGAAAGTATGAAGGTGTACTAAATGGCGCGTCTGTGAATTGAAAACAGTTAAACGGTTGGAACTTCGAAAACTGCCCGCTCTTCTTTCCCCGCTGATTTCAAATTTGGACGAGTTACCCAGGGCTGTTAGCGCATCGGTGACAGTCTTTCTACAACTTGTACTCTGGGATCACTATTGGAATTTATTTCATATGTTATCATTACAGCTATTTCATATGTATGTTATCATTACAGC
>KZ348754.1:16979-30066 GCA_002352805.1 Teladorsagia circumcincta | reverse complement strand
TCTACTTGAACTTGGCAACATAACCATTCCAAGAATGCGTTCACCCACCAGTTACACAATTTAAGGCGCTATCGCAACATTCGCGAGGCAACCTTTAGAACTGAGCCTAGTAGAGAGCAGGAATTCTTGGGGAGAATGAAAATCGCTCCCGCGACCCAGATCCTCCTTTCGTCTTGAGCTTGATCCTGTCTCTAAAAAAGAGATTTCGGCGCAATATGCATCGGGGGGGGGGAGGGTGCAGTCTGTAAAAGCTCAACTGGGACCAATCTCACAAGAGACGGGCTAATTCCGGACTCAGTGAGAATGGCTTACGCACCTCGACCCCTTCCCTCATTCCCTTTCGGGCTTTACCAAAAAAGAAGCGCTTCTGCCAATCTCACGCAGTGTTATGGGCTGCCCTTCCACCCCAGCTTACTTCACTTCCCGTTGTTGCCTTTTTCTTCCCATGAACATTCGAGGTAGATGTTTACGCGGGCGAATATCCAACGAGAATGCTCGCTCCAGTGCGACATCGGTTTAAAGAGCGCGCGCGGGAAAATTTTTCAAAGGAGCGAACGGTTCGGTAAATACGTCCGATCCGCGAACGGAGAGTAGTGGCATTGTAGGGGTGAATATCCTCGTCTCTCATATGTGAGACCCGGGTTCAATTCCTGACCGGAGAGAGTTTTTGCAATCTCACAAAGAGTTGTCCATGCCGATGCGAATGTTTGAGAAGTTCATAGAAAGAGTCACAAAGCCTGTATCGGGCAACGGCCGATTCCGCGACAGCTGCTGCGCGGTTTGCCTCTGGGTCAGATTTGCTGATATCCCGCTCGAAACCACCGGAATGCACACCCTCTATAAAAAGGTCCCATTCTCCCATTTTCAGACCTTTTGGAAAGCAAGTGGTCGGATTAGATAGAGCTAGGCCAGCTACTGCCAGGCTGTAATGAAATTGCCTGAAAGGCTTCCATGCAGGAAGATAGTGCCTCTCGAATTCCGTCGAGATAGCGTCGAGGACGCGAAAATTTTTATGCGAGTTTTTGGCATCCAAAAGGCAATATTTCTTTGTTTTGTTAAGCACTCAAAAAAGTGAAGACAGCTCCTGAAAGCGGAAGGTTTGCGCTTTCTAATGTTGTGTTTAGCTTCTTCCCAGGCCTCTTTTCTAAGGAGCTGTTTGCGTCGAGGTCGTATCGAGGTCGATCGCTAACCACTCAAAAAGGCACTTCCTTCTTCACCGTTGCAGATATTTCGTAGGCAACACACGAATGTATCTAGAATACAACCCTTCAGCGTAGGCGGCATAAAAAGGGACAATCGACATCGCCCGCTTTCGTCTCGGTGTACGCCATGCATCCGACCATCATTCAAAGCGGTACACTCCATTGAAAGGTGTTATATGATGATGAGTGTTGACAGAATCTATATTGTAGTAAACACATCTCGTTCTTTCTATGAACGACAAACTGCCTAATATGGCAAGGGCTCTCCCTCCATTGTCGTTTTTGCGACAGCGTCCCTCACAACAGTATTACTGTCAGCGAGGAATTAAAAGCGGTCAGAAATAATATTTTATATAATGTTTTTGCACACTCTCGTTTTCTCCTGCGGTACACACTTCTCCTCCTACCCGCACCACGATGCCACTGATGTGCTCGCCGTCGACCCTCACAGCTACGACCCTCCATGACCCACCCTGACAAGTACGGCCCCCTGTTGAGGATTTCCTCGACAGTTATTCACCCTGCAACCGATCACACAACAGCGATAGCGAATCATTTGAAAATCTGCTTTGACCAAGAATGGCAAAAAAAAGTAGCCCCATCACCTCATAATGTGTGCTTCAGCATGCTTATTGAGAGCAACGACTCAGAGTTGCGGGATACTTGTAGACTCCTTCCACGCTTAGCAGAACCTTCGAGGAAAGTAAATTATCACACCCTGAACCCAACACTTATTATCGATTCCAATACTGGGGAGGGCGAGTAGAATCTCAAATAGAGTTTATTCTGAGTGCTTGATATTATCTATCTTGACACCATGAGGCTTCCAAAAGTTTATCGTCGCAAGACATGTAAGCCAGGTAAAAGCGCTTCGAAAGCATCCTCGTTGAAGTTCCATTGCGAATCACCTTGTTCACGCAAAAATTCTAGCTAGAATATATTATTGCGACTCAGTTGTAGCGACTAGCGCGGTGAATGCTCTTCCTTAGAAGAATGTGTTTTGTTCGAGCAAACATAAATAAAAACTAGGCTCTTCTTAGGATACCACTTTCGATTTGTCCGATACTACGCGCAGTTACCAGAGAAGCTGGACAGTTTGCGGAATATTGCGCATACGCTATCTGTCCAATGCGAGGTGCACCGTGAAATGAGTTAGTCAACGTTATACATTGCGTCTCATAATTACAAGCCCACCCTGAAATTTCGCACTTCCTGTATAAGCAGCCATTGAGGAATTTTTCGTCCATTATCAACGGATTTCCCGGCACGAATAACACCCGTACCCAAATTTTGGCAGAAGCATCATGTTTGCGAATTTTTTTATAACAGTTTTTTTCGTTTTTGCAGCGTTTCATAGTTATAAGCTCAACCCGAAAAAATAATCAATTCATTTAAAAAAATGGCACACAAAAATGGAAGATATAATCATCTATGTCTTTACCTTGTTAAAGCGTGTCATCGAACAATCTCCGCAGTCTACTAGGAGCTAGGTTTGGAAGCTTTTCGTCATCAATTCAGTTCCAGGCTTTAGTGACCGCCTGTACCAGAACTTCTCTACTCTGCAAGTAATGCTTGAAAGCATCAGCCTTGTAGCGATGCTGCTCTACATAGATGCTCTCCAGCGTAGACATTGCGCATAGACATTCGTACTATATGCTGGCGACTATGGCCGCTTACGGTTTGGGAATTGAGCTAAACATTTGCTGAAGGACTCTCGTGGATGGCAGATTTTCGTCTCAGAAGGGGTACTCTAGATGACTTCACAGTCGTAGAGAAGGTACGAGACAATGCTATCAGACTTATTGGTAATCCATGGAGTTCTCCACCAAAATTGCGAGCGCTAAATCCACTGGTCAGCTTCTAGAATTAACTCCGGAAGTGCTTGTATTTGATGAAACTGCTCATATTAACCTTGTTCATTCGGAAAAAAAGCGGTTCTAATGTGACTATCAAGGTGTGTGGTAACATCGTGACAAAGGCCTAACTTTATCGAATCACTATCTATGTTCAACTTTGAGAATGGGGGTCGCGCATTACGGTCGTGACAGGTGAGCTTCGATGCAATCTTCGCCGCCTTTCTAACAATGCATCTGCCTCTTATCACCGCTTTCCGATTTATTTTTCCACTCAAAATTACTCAATCAAGAGCGAATCTAGAATTGATGGGGAGGTGCTTTTTAGAACTGCCTTCGAAATTCTTCTTGAATTGTTGACAACGAATGCACGTAGTGCTCGAAAGTAGTTAAACATCTAAAGACATTATAGCGCTCCTAACATCCTTACAATAAGCTGATCTTTCCGATATGTTTCGCAATGGCTCTTATGCTGAGCACAGTACGTTGAAATGCATAAATCTTACCATCTCTGCAAAAGACCACCGCGAGACATTCCGAGAAAAGCCCCGAAGATTTGTTCGTGATAGATTTCCACTTTTGCAGACACCTTTGAGTTGATTTTTATGAGAAATTGTTTATTTTCCTAGGATGAGCTTATAATTATGAAATGCAGCAAAAACGGAAAAATTGTTATAAAAAAGTTCAGAAAAACGATGCCTCTGCCGAAATTCGGGGACGGGACTTATTTGTGGTGGGGAATCCGTTGATGGTGCTAGAAGAATTCCTAAGTGCTTGCTCATTCTGAGAATGCAAAATCTGAGGGTGGGCTTATAATTATGAAACGCACTGTATAGGACGCCCTATTCAATGACGCTTACCGTGCAATCTGCGCGGTAGAGAGCTGAAAGCTGGTCTTTCCGCAGTTTTGTAAACTTCCAACATTGATCTAAATTGAGACATTCAGCTGTCGAAGAGGTTTTCTAGTTATTGTTAATGGGACTGAGATAAAACGTGCTGACTTTCTGATCATCTAATATTTATCCCTGATTGACATCGATACTATTTGCAAATCCAAACAGCTCCGCGGTTGAATGAATTCTGCTTCTCTCTCTCCCAAATCCGCTTCAGGCTCTACCGCTAGGTGAGGCGGTGTCGGGATATTCGTTGGGATAGAGTTGCGGAGGATCTCCATCGATCCCCGCGGGTGAAGAACCAGAAGTGCCCAAACTCATGGTGGGAGGGCGCCATTCGGCAACGACGTACTGGTAAGGCTATTTCGTCGAAAGGTATCGTAAAAATTGCAAAGGCTCATTCTGGAGAAAGTTATAGTCATTTAAAGCCGAAAAGCCTGGCTCTGGAAGAAAATTTGTCCAACGAGGCTAGTTATAGAAAACAGACTTCGCAAAAGTTTGAGTTCTTTTTAGAATGAAAACGATCTGTAGTCTGAAGATTCTCCAGCTATTTCTCACAATTTCGTATTTTTAGAAAATTGCAGCCTTCCAAAAAAATGCGCACTTCTGTGATGTCCGGTTTCTTTTCTCCATAACTGACAGAGTTCCGAAGAAACTGCACAAAAATGGTAGTTTTTGGAAAGCAGGGGTCTCGGATACAAACCTATCTTGCATTTGAAAAATATTGACAATGAACAGAATTATACTATTTTGAAAATTAGTGGTCCGCCTCGGTCTACTCGCGCTGGGTCGAGGGGAGATTGTGCGCGCCAATGCAACACTCCAATGCTCAATTCACTTCCCCGGCGGGAATGTTCAAAGCAACACCCCCGCGAGGAGCCAACTTGAAGAGTCATTCCTAAAGTGAGATAGGGTAGCCTACGTGTAGCACAGATGTGCCCTTGTCGCGTCCTAAAATTGCGCGACAACGGCACTAAGATCTTACAAAGCTGGCCGCTGGAGTTCTGGCCGCTGGACGAATCTCGTGGCTACGTGTCCTTGCACGACTGCGTAGTCCCTGCGCGATTGCCTGTGAACTCTACCGCGTTTGAAGGAATGCTGCCTGTATTTTAACGGCTTTTACTCACCTAATCCTTCGAATTTTTATATTTCATTGTTCGTATTGGTGCCTGTATATTTGTTTGTATTAGTGCATGCGCAAAAGCAGTTGCATTTCTTGCTGCCTCGCGCAGTAAGAAATGCCAGCTAGTTCAGACAACTCGTCCAGCACCTCCGTCCCTTATTTTGGGGGTCCCATGTTTTCTTCGTTTCTTTTGTCATTCGCAATCAACTCGTCATCCACAGTTTCATTATTGACCTCTTCTACCCCACCAACTCGACAAGGGGGTGTTGCTTTAATTCCTAGCCGAGTTGCGTTTTGTTTCATTTTGGTATACAGCATTTCTTCCGCTTTTCGCACTTCAGAACATTTTCGCTGCGAACACCCCAGCTTCTCCCAAATTAGTTGTGGACTTTTGGTGTTCGCAGCGGAAATACTATCAAGTGCAATAAGTGGAAGAAATGCTTCGTTTCCTAGCGTATTAGTCGCAGCGTAGTATACACACATAGACGCAAACAGATCGTCTTGAGTGGGGTCGGGGAGTCGTATGGAGGCCCTCCAGAGAGGGTCGTAGAATTTTTTCAAAATTTCTTCAAGGTGACGGTTGACTCTGCCTCCTTATCACTTCATTTTGCGGGCGAACAAGCGCACATAAAATTTGTAGTTGATGTTCGCTCTTCGAGTGATTTCGATTTCTCGCCATCACTGTCCAAAAAGTTTTTTGAAAAGATCACTCAATTTGGCTAGGGACCTTCCCTGCGGCCTCCTAATTCCACGGGGATACCAATCGGCTATTCGGATAACGATTGTCCAACGATTATCGTGAGACGAGTGTAGTATCGATCACATCTTCACCAGTTCGTCCTTGAATTTTACGAGCAAGAATTTTATGTATTTAAGTATCACTACACATTTCTAGTCCCACTGCTCTTTGAGCACATGTCAGTTTCCTTTCATTATCAATTGCTCTCCATGTTTCGCTTCCATACACCGAAGCCGGCAGAACATGGCTCTCAAACACTCAGGCTTTGTTTTGAGTGCCAAGTCGCTTATCGGTAAGAGCGTCACGGTATTTATTGACCAGTCAGCGCCGCATGCCACGCGCGCATGATTCGGAAGGCTTCGGTGGAAGTGAACAGCCGGTGGAGCGTTAGCACCACTTAACAATGCGTTGTTTCGTGAAATGAATTAGCTAAACGTTCAATAAGCTGCCCATTTCTTTTCGTTTCATTTCTGAAGCTCACCGTTCGATACGCGCGTTGAAGTGAGGAGCTAGAGAGGGTGTCTGTAAACAACCACCATGCATCGAACTTCAGGATGGATGCGAGACATTAGTTCCCCTGAGGTCGCCGCGCGACCGAAAGTAGGTCACCGCACGCGGCGGTTACCAGGTTCTTGCAGGTTAGAAAGTGGGAATTCGCTGGGACTGAGCCAAACTTTACAAACGTCGTTGACGTCGCGCGCGGTGACCTAGTTTTGGCGCGACATTCGAGGGGACTCTTGACCGGCTCTCCTTCAGGATACTCTAGCGATCGGATAATGATTGACGTCAGTGATATAGAAATACCAGCATCTGCTATCGTATTTATCAAACATCTACAATACATTCTCAGCAACACCGGGGAGCCTAGCGGTCCTAGTGTGAAATGAAATTGAAACATGCGTCATCTAGATCTGCTTTCGAGATCGTTATTATCGGCCGTTGTCACTTTGTGCCATCCACGAAACATGTTCCTGTCCTACCCTGTACAACACTTGATAGACCAACGCTTCAGTTTTGGTGGGACGTGCACTGCGAATCTCATCAAATTCGCGTTTTGGCGCCTCTTATCAGCACTTATCAGCTGCTATCACTTTTTATCCCCACCAGACATGTTCCCGTCCCACGCTCCACGTCACTTGTCAGAACCAACGCCTCACCGCTACTGAGACACCCACTGTGAATCTCGATTCGAATCGAAATCCGCGTTTTGGTGTTTCAGCTGTTATCACTTTTTGTCCCGCCAAACATGTTCCCGTTCCACCCCCTATATCATATCCTGAAATCAGCTCCTGGCGATCGCTGGTACACGAGCTTTGAATTTCCGGTCAAGCACACACACTCACCAACAGACACACTTAGCCGCTTAAACAGGGTGTCCCAAAATTATGGGCGCCTATGCACGGTAATTTATTTCAAGCTTCTGAGCGAAGGATGCTGAATGAATTTATATATGAGTTTACTCGCACTATGTACAACAATTTTGAATAACCAAATTTCCAAATACTCTCCAATGCGACAAATGCAAGCTTGAAGTCGCTCCTTGGGATTCGTGCACGTTGCACGCAGGAATTCCTCGTCTATTCCTTCTCAGGTTTCCTTCATTGATACTTCCAGTGGATCAAACTGTGATGCTGAACTCAACGCACCTTACTCTCACTCTCACCTAGAGGTCGAGTCTGAAGTCGAGCAATTGAACCCACCACCACTCTGCCCAGCAATTTTTTACCCTCCGCTTCTTGTTGGTACCGTTAATGAGATGGCACTCCTGCGTGTGACAGTGGCGGCTATAATGCTCTCCAATGACCATCTGCCACATCGACGAATTCGATTCTTTCATATTCTTTGCCATTCTTCTAAAGGGGCGTCGGGGTCACGATGAAATTCAGAACGGAATGTTTCAGTCACCTTTCGGCGGAATGGCTAACTTTTCTCTCTCCCTCAGACTATGCATAATGGACACTGTTCCGTAGTATCGATGATAATCATTCGTGTAATCCTTGTGGAAACCACAAGATATTCGTCGTTGTCCTTCATAGGGGTACCTCGTTGTGCATGCGAGTGATTGCAGGTGCAATGAAAGACCTTCCGCTCCCCTAAAAACAATGGGGAATCCACCCTTCCGAGCAAACGGATTACAAGAAGTCCTTCATGCGGAACTGATCATTAGCTAATGTGATGAGAACATTCGAGTACTTTTGCTGAATAACTTTTTAAATTTCGGCGCCCATAATTTTGGGACACCCTGTATATAGAAGGATGTTGTCCAACCGCCTTATGGCAACGACCGATTTCGACTGCATAGTAAGATCGTTGTCCATTGTGAATGTTTGGCCCAGAAAGCGTATCATTGAACTTTTTCAATGATTGAGCCAGCAGGGTAGCAATTCGTTTTGTATTGTCGTACTATTTCAAAGTATTTCCGAGGAACTCGGAGACTTGAACTCACTTTGAAATAGAGATGGAGTTAAATACTACTTGATGTTCTACCGCACCAAATACTTTTTAGGAGACGATGAAGAGATAGCAGAAAGGGGTTTGGCATTCTCTTCATCTTCCTGTAAGCTGGGAAACGGCATGGATCCCACCGATAGTGGAATCACGAAAACCAGCTTGTTCTCGACATGTGTTCGAAAGATTATTGAGGTTTTGACGAATGCTGTTCACGACGCGTGAGAACACCTTGAGTACCACTGATAGAAGCGCTAGTGGGCGGTAATGAGGTAGCACGCCACGCGAACCTTTCCTATGAATCAGAATATTTTGGATCCTCACTAGTCCTTCGGAATGTGAATATATCTGCTAGTCGATGCGTGAGGTACTCTTGTACGTTTTTTAAGTGTTCAGCTCGAATAAGTCAGGTGCTGGCGTTTTCCTCCTTTTACCTCCCTTTGTCTGTAGGACCGTGCTATTTTCGATTGTAGAACTCGCCATTCTTTCCTTCCATATACATCATTTCCATCTTCGGATGGCATCGTATATGGCTGCAGTTGTACATTATAGAGAAAAAATTTTGGAAGAAGCTTTGTATTTTTTCTTCCATATCCTTACGGTTTCGTACAATAGAGCCATCACGGTTTCGTACAATAGAGCCATCTGCTTTCAGTAAATACTCAAGGGTGATTGTCTTGGGGCGAGTGCTGATAAATGCCTTCTTTATGCTTGCCGACTTTTCAGCTGCTCTTGGTGCTGCGTATTCTTCACAATCGTTTCGAATCTACAGTACCGTGCAGTGAAGTATTCGTGTTCACTTTTTTGAAGGTAACTCTCTTGAAACTCAAGCTTCTGCCGTGACTTTTTCACCATTAATGCATATGACTAAAAATGATGATTGAACGAGTTTACAGTGGTCTAGGTGATCTGCAATTTCTTTTTTAGAATTTTTTAAATTATTTTTCGGGTAAATACCATCTTACTTGTTCGAACTTCAACCCATCTAAATTTTCAACCAGCAACGCAACAACCTGTGTAATAATAAACATAGCAACTACAACCCTATACTTTGTTATGGAAAACCTTTGGTTCATGACGGCTTGACATTTGCGTGGCATGGATTTGATGGGCTTGCCGATCTTTTTCTGTAAGATATTTTACTATACGGTCTTCAACTGAGGGAACTTCTCGTACTCGTTGTGAGCCCTGATGTCTTTCACTTGACATTCAAGTTCATCCCATAAATCTTCGACAGGGTTCAAGCCGGGGGCCTGTGATGGCCACAGCAGCAAAGGGACGTTGTTGTCGTGGACCCACTTGGTGAGTAGCCTTGATTTGTGCTTTGGGTCATAGTCCTGTTTTGAAATAGCCCCACTTTGCGCGGTACGGCCAGACACCAGTCTCCATGATGTCGAAGTAGATTTTAAAACCCAAGTTACCCTCGACAAGATGAAAGAGACCAACTCCCTTGCCACAGAAGGTGCCATGCACCGAACCTCTGTCACACTTCACAGACCGTGGCCGGTGCCTTTGATGGTATCTGGTACCAAGAGGATGTCGCACAAACTTGACTCCATCCGTTCCGAACAACGAAATTTTCTATTCATCACCCTAGACGACCTTTCACCACTGCTGCACAGTCCAGTTCCTGTGAGGATGAGCGCAATCGAGATGCGCTTCGCACCTCTCGGTGGTAATTAGCAGTTTCTTCACTGGGTAACGTCCAAAAAGACCACCTCTCAGAGACGACGTGTATGGCTTCTACGGATGGGTTCGGACCATCGAGGGTTGATACTTGGCGGCAAATGTCGGCTGCAGTGATATACAGACCACTCCTTGCAAGCCGCACAATGTTTCTGTGAACGAGACTAGAATATGTTCTTGCTAGTCTTGGGGATTTCTGCTTCTGCAGAGCCGATGTCCTTGGATCTTCTCTAGATCGGTTGAATACATCGCATTGGAACTAGTTAAAGTTGGGTAACATGCCCAGATGTCAAACCTCCATGGGGCCGGGCCCTGAATGCTGCCGTCATCCCGGTCCTGCGGAAATATAAGAGCTCCTAAATGCGATTTGGCCAGAGTGGTTTATAGTGCACATGAAAGTGGCTCGAAGCAGCAGAAACCCGTATAACTCTTTACATAAAAACTCACCAATTACCACAAGTGGAAATAGGTGTTGGCTCACAGTATCTAAATACAGCAACAGTTTCTGTCGGAAAGGGGGTTGCTGCAACGTCACACAACTATAATGTCACTAACTATACAACTATATAACTATCAATCACAGCGTGTGTCTTGCCCGCGTGTGTCGGTGTTCTGTTGCCAGTCATCCACTGCATTTTTTTTTCTGCTGCTGTCCTCGGTGTTATTCTACCAATTCTCAGTCGTCTGCTGTGTTTTGCACATCTTGTCTCCTAGTCGCAAGGGAGTACAGAATACTGGTATTAATTTGCGAGCGCACCAGGTGAATTGTTCGAATTTCGTTTGTTTCCTTTTGAGGCGATCGATTGAGTGGCTATTTGTTCGTCATTGATATTGTC
Source organism: Teladorsagia circumcincta (assembly GCA_002352805.1). Classification (NCBI taxonomy): domain Eukaryota; kingdom Metazoa; phylum Nematoda; class Chromadorea; order Rhabditida; family Trichostrongylidae; genus Teladorsagia; species Teladorsagia circumcincta. The sequence continues at coordinate 19,286 of KZ348754.1, read as the reverse complement.
ACCATCGATCGTGTCAGTCATGGACGCCTGTGTCCAGTGTTGTTAAGAGAGTCAAACAGCCGAGAGTTGGAACTCTCGATGGACAGCTCGCGTCACCAGAAATCGTGGACATAATCAAACAAGTAAACGAGACGAGGACGATTCCCGACTGTGTCAAGAAAGTGTTGCTATCAATATCTAGCCAGCTACGTGCAGTAATTTATGAGATTAATCTTGTACGTAAGAGACTCGAAGGTTACAAGGACTTGAACAGAGAGAACAAAGAGCTCAAAGAACAGTTTCGTTGTTACAAGCAAAATGAATATCCAGTTGTATCACTTCCTAATTGCTATTCTTTTTTGAAAAATCTGGGTCGTATGAGGACATAGAAGGAGAAGGTCTATTATAATTTATATCATTAGTTAATAATAATAATATTAATATTTTAATAATAATATTAACAATATTTAGTTAAATTAATCAATTACTAATTAATTTATTTTAATAATGTATTATAATTAGTGGTGTTCCGGAGCTCGAATCATCTAGGTCTCTTGATAAAATACAGTACGATTTCAACAGTGCTGTCAATATTAGTTCACCTCGCTGTTAGTTGCCTTCCGGTCACTCTTCACAGACTAGGTAAAGTGATTCCTGGCAAAAATAGATTGCTCAAAGTAGTGTTACCTTGCTCAGAATTCCAAAAGTTAGCTGCGAAGCGAGCTCCCCGCCTCCGCAGCTCTCCGGGGAAAGGAGTTTTCCTTAGAGAATCTCTCTCAATGGAAGAAAGGCTGCGGAGACGGGAGAGCCGCTTAGCTGCTCGTCCTATGTCGGTAGATAATTCGCCTAAGTCTGTTCAGTATTCTGATTCTGTCAATATCACTGCGACTTCCACACCTCACTCGGTAAATTGTTATTGATCACTCAAATAATGTCAACGGAAACGAGGGAAACTAATGCTGCTCCGCGGTTGTGTGACCAACCATCCGAAGTTGCATATCGATTTCCCCCGTTTTCTTCATTTAATACATTGGTCAGCGGAGGGTTATACAATGTTTTCTGACTAATATACGTTCCCTGTTGAAGAATGTCCAGTCTTTTTGGTATCTCCTATTTAAAACTCATTACGGTATTATTTCGCTATCAGAAACATGGCTAAATAGTGTACCGGATATCGATGATGTGTGTGTTTGGTGACTTAGTTGCGATTACGGGGTTTTCAGGTGTAATCGTGGGCGGAAGAGGGGTGGGACTGCCGCTTTACTCCTAAATCACTCCTTTTGCCCTGTGTTTGTTTTCAGCAAGTCTGTTCCTATTTTTTATGAGTTAGTCGCGGTGGATCTACATGTGAATGATGATAAAATCAGAGTAATTCTTTGTTACAGAACCCCCAGGACAAAACTTCTAAGTTAGTTAAGTGTATAAGCGATCTTTCAATTGGTAGCAGTGTTTCTCTGGCTTTGAGAGACTTCAATATGCCGGATATCGACTGGTTCAAGTTCAACCACCAAATTCCGGGTACTGATCAAAGGTTCCTGGATATGGCAAGAGTCATGGTTTCAGCAGTGCGTGAAGAAGAGGACAAGATGTACTAAGATTATCGACCTCCTTTTTTGTAATGATCAGTCACTTGCTGTCGGGGTACAGGTAGAGCCTCCATTAGGCACTAGTGACCACGCCAGCATTCACTTTGGGATGAATATAAGAGCTCATAAGATAAAATTCGTTGTTGATCGTGACTTCAAGCTAGCTGACTACAAGAAAATTCCTACTTTGATAGATTCTGTGGACTGGTTGGTTCCTTCTCCGGGCTTAGCATGAACGACATGTATGAAATATTTCTTTCGATGTGACTTCTTAACTCCACGAGGTTGATAAGTAACGTTTATGAAATATTTCATAGCGATCCCAATCCCTGGAACTACCAGACAGTTCCGCTTTTCTGTATAATCTGGACTTTTCCTCAAATAGAGAATTCAGAAAGATTGAGACATGAGCTTTACGCAACCTAACCTTTCGTATGAGAACGAACAGGCTGCTAAAGAACAAAAAGAAACATTTCCTGTTCGGCTTTCGATGAACCTCGGCATGGTGATGCTTTTGATGTGACTTCTTAACTCCACGAGGTTGATAAGTAACGTTTAGTTGGCCGACGTTTCGGCGAGAATCGACTTCTTCAGAGTCTGAAAGGGTCGAAACAATTTATGACTAGCCGACAAAATGTCTCAGCAACCCTACTGAATTTCGAGATCAAAGAGATCATCAAGTAATCGAAAGGTGCGCCACTACCGTAATACAGTCCGGTTTTCGAGACCACCAGACCAGCAG
>KZ348748.1:0-13414 GCA_002352805.1 Teladorsagia circumcincta | reverse complement strand
CACACATTTCTCAACTCTTTTTGATTTATGCTAGTAATTATAAATCCAAGACAAGCATGTCAAAAATGTCTCGCAGAGATGCGGTCCAATATTTCATCAGGACGGCATTTGTTACATATTTCCCTACCATAGTGTTTCTGAGGACATGCAATGACTGGCAAGGATAATTTTCTCCATAAATATTGGGTTGCTCCATGATTTCTGGCCTGACCTCGACTTTCGCTTCTTCACGTCTTCTTTCTTTCCTAAAAAGCAGTTACCAAAAATATATCCATGACCATTTGCTTCCTTTGCTATGAAACGACTGGATACTTTCATCCTACAACAAGTGAAGCTGTAGGATGAAGAGTTCGGAGTGGTCGTTTTCGGGGTGATTGTATACAGTGGCTATTTTCCCTCGTAGCTACTACTTCAGGAAGCCGGGGAGGCGCTAGTGCGATGGGGTGATGTCAGTGCTATACGACTGCTCTGGTATAAGAATCCAACCACTCTCCCTTACAAAGGTGCGGGTTGTCATTGGAAGGAGAGGTTGAGCTTTCATTCAGAAGAAGGGGATTGCGAGCGGTACTTCAGCACTGCTGCGGTCAACTTCAGAAGTAACTCGATGACTACCCCCGCGATGCTTGATTTCATATAATAGAAAGAGGTAGTCCTCAAAACGAAAACCCAGCGAATCCTGCGAACGGTGGTAATATCGTCTAATGAAAGAGTCGGTATAGGTTGAGTTGGTTGGTCGCGGCGTAGCCATTGTTGTTATCGTGGTGGACTCATGACTCGTCTGCACTGGTGACTACATAGCTAGGGAATGTCCTGCCTATTCGGATGCAGAATGGCTCTTCTGCAGATGGCCAGGCGTACTTCTCGGCCATGGTCAGTCGATGCATGCTGTTTCTATCAAGAATCATTCTGCTACAGCCCATTTCATCAGGTGGCGATTGATGGAGCATAGGCTGCGCTCAGATGATTGCTATAGTTTTCTGCTGAAAGCGCATGAATGATCTTCCGATTCATAGCGCAAGCGGTGCTCAACGAAAGTGACTGGAGGTCCATGAGTAGGTCTAACATTGCAGCTCACATCTTCTTTCCCGATGCTATTGAGCCAGCTTTCGATTAGTAGAAAAGACTGGAACAAACACAGCGCTGATCTTGCCTACTCCGCTCTTTGCGAGGTTCTTCTTCAGATGGTCGTGGAGCTTAATCGATGACTCAGGCCGATGATCTATTTCGATTCCTACTGAATTGTCCCGTTGCACTTTTGACATTCGAAACATCCCGGTGCTGAAGGTCCTGATGAGATTGTTCTTCAGCATATTATCTTAATTCGTAATGACACTAATTTGACATGAAGAAAATAGCATTCGAACCAAAATGGGCGCTGGTCATCTCATGTGAAAAAGCTTCATCCATTCATCTACGAGAAGGAACCCGCTGCTGTAGGAATCGATGACACTATCATCAGCAAACCTTTTGACTTCTTCCGCCTACATAATCTTGAACGACGACTTGCTTGCATTTATTGTGCAGGAAACCAACCGGTATGGCCTCAACAGGTCAGCCAAGTTCAAGGAAGTCGATGTAAGAGAAGTGATGCAATTTTTGGGAATGTGCTTTTGTATGGGATTGGTGAAGACAACATCGCGCCGCTACTGGTCAACGAGAAGACTCTACGGCGAACATTTGTTCGTCGACCATGACAAGAGACAGGTTCGTAGCTATCGTGTCCAATCTGCACTCTGCACAGAATCTTTCTTCAAACAAGTTGTAAAAAGTTTTTCTCTGCCGACGAAAATTGGGTGTACACTAGACCTGTAGCTATTTCATTGATATCGAGAATATTCAGGAAGATATGATATAAACAAATGGCAGGCAAATTTTACCTGGCAGGCCATATGGGCTGCCATCATCCCAGGAGCACATGCTGTTGGCAGCTCATATGGGCGGTCATTGGCGTGGATGTGTTAATGACTTGGAACTATCGCAACACCCCCCCCCCCTCACCCACCGCGGTGAAGATCAGAGTGCTCCTGCTCTCCCACGTGTTTTGTTTTCTTTGGTCCTTCGTCTCCCCGTCGTGTCACATGACCATACTGGGGAATCTACAGCTTAATTCCAACGTTTTGAATGGTTTGTCTTGTTTTCTCCCACTTTCAGTTCACTCAGCAGCAGCTCAACCCACGCTATGGAGCGCTCCCATGAACCAGCTTTACCAAGTGGCTAGCCTCCTAACTATAAGTAAAGGTCGAGGTAGTCAAAAGCATTTCAGGGTTTCAGTGCTAACCTGAAAAAAAATTGAAGACTCGTTTTGGATCTGCAAGATCTATCCATAACTTTCAAACAGGAGAACTGAGAAGTCATGGTAGTCTGACTTTCAAGGCTCATCTTTGGATTGCTTTAAAACGATATAGTTTGTAGAGTTTTGAGTATAGTTTGCTGTGTTGTTTTTTAAGGATGTGAACGGAGCGAAATTTTGAGTGGCTATACGACTAAGGCTGGATTTTACTGGGATAGCTGTCCAGCGGATTGAAAAACTTTTATTGTCCACTGGAGATAGGGCGAGTTAATTGCTTGCCGAGAAAACCTTTCAATCTCAGCTCCTTCATTTTGGTGCAGGGTTGACTTGCCAAGTGCAGCAGAGTATGGGGAAAAGTGGACCCCTTTGCTACCGGTGTGGAACACATGTGTTGAGGTTTTCGTTTAATGCACATCGTCAGTCCATTGTGGATAGGTTTCTGCTGTAATAATTTTGATCATATTCGATGAGCAAGGATTCAATGGACCGTCCAGAACCTTCAGGCACTCAATAAGCTTTACTGATCAGTATCAGCTTTGACTAGCAGGGTTGAGCTTGATCTGCTTGATTCAACAATGCTGAGCATCGCCAATTGTGTCTACGATCAGCTTTACAGCTAGCGTCACATTCCCATTTGAAAAGGTCGTTCCCGCAAAGGAGTAGAGCAAATAACTCTTCTGAACGTTGATGGTTTGCAGCACTCGCTAGTCTATTTTTCAGATTTTTCAGCTTTGCTCAAAAAGTTTCAGCCTAATATCACTTTTTCAAGTCAGCTTCTTGCGGGCGAAAATCCAGCTTGAGGGGATGGGGGGTCTCACGACCGTGGCGACTAGGTTCGCCTTTTCAATTGTCGATTGCGACATGCCGCAAAAAGGGTCCATCGGATAGTACCTTTTACTAAAGACTGACGTCAAACAGATAGTTGAGTTTTGTGGTTTTAAGCCATTTTTGGCATCCAGAAGGCCGCTCAGGAAGAACGCACTATACATAGTTTCGTGTACTGTGCAAGCGTACCCCCTAGATTATGCGAAAAAAAATTCTAAAAGCGGAACATGGCCCGAAAGACCTTCTTGAAGGTGAAGGAGCTTTAGGTGGGTGACCTGTGCAGAAAATTGGATAGGATATGGCCACTATGTGTGGGTTCCCATCACAGCTGCACTTCAAATGGTTCGTTCACGTAGTATCTCACGCCATTGATGGGAATTCCAAAGGAATGCTCTTCAGGACTCTGGATATGATAGCAAGAAGTGGTCGGTCCAACTGTTTTTCACCGGGTAATTCTATATAATTTACTCCGACCGGTATCTCAACTGACATCTCTAAGCGTCCAACCGGAATACAACGCTCATCAACCTAGATACTGCTTTACATTTTTCAACCCCTCGGAGAAAATTCATTGTAGGTCTCTAACCTTGCGCAATGTTGACTTTTGGTCCACTTCCATTTTATTTCGTTCTGGTTCTGCTGGAATAACAACTTGTAGGAATTCGCTTTTCAAGCATATTAAATTTAGAGTTTTGCAGAGGGATACATCAATTTATTCCGAAAAACTTGATAAATTTACAAGTGATGTGAGAAACGGACCCCAAAATAAGCTGTAGCAGCAACTTATCATAATATTAGATTATTCTAGTTATGTTTTTTTCAAGAATTTAGAAGATTTGAGAGCGAGCAAATCTATGTACATTCAGTCTTTTCGAAGCTTGGGTATCATCACCTTCACCAGATCCACATACTAAGCCTTCTGCCATTTTTTATTCGTTTGTTTTTTGTTTATACTTGCACTTTGATCTTCCGAGAAAATTATTAAAGTCGGATGTGAATCGACGAAAAAATCTCGCGGAGAGCTGCAAGATTCTTGGAATCTTGTCTTAGAATAAAGATGAATGGGATGAATCAGTCCAGGTGTAGACTATTGATCTTAAATGCCTCTGTAATTAGTTCCATTCATACTCCTGCAGCGAATGTGACGATTTGTGGCTATCATTTCCGGAACATTCATCTTTCCACTTCGTCGATCGGATTCGTTTTCTTCGCATGCTTCGCCACAGGTCATACTCATTATAGAAGCATCAATAAAGAGGTTGATCTTCTGCATGATTGGTTCTGGACTTTTCAGTGTATCATTCCGCCTTTTTCCTTCGCGAACCTTTTGCTGAAAGATAGTCTTGTTATTGTAGGTTGACTCAAAAATGGAGGAATTCTCGATAGGATCTGTTCCGCCATGGAGAGGGAAACCATAATGGATGAAACTGGTAATGTGTTTTTTCAAAAGGCGAGTGGGATTACAATCAGCGTGTGGAGGTGATTTGAGAAGATTTGTAAGGGATTTTTTGATTTTTCAAAATCTTGTGAATTTCTGAGAACTCCATGGATATTTTAGGGTTTCGCTGTTTCTCTAGGGTTAGCTGCTTCTGTCGTGAGCATATCAACGTGCAGTCGTTGCACGACGCATTTCTTGGGGAAACCCAGGTGTGGTTGGGCAGGGTAGAGAACAGGAGCATGGGTGAGAGAAGAACCAGGTGAGCGGTGGGACCTCAACTGGAAGCCGTGAAGTCTGAGAGAAACGAGTAGGTGCCCGAAAGGAGGTCGTGCACTGTGAGAAGGGAGAGACGGAGACGGGTCGGGGGACGAGCCGCAGCCCGTACCGTAGTGATTCCGTATCAACTCAAAAGGATGTGCTACAGTACGTTCTGCATCGCGCAGCACGCGCTGCGAGCCGTCTGCTGAACCATCCGTGCCCCCCCGCCTACTCGCCGCGCGAAGGGGCCTCCTGTCGGGTACCCGGAACGAGTGCCTAAAGATAATATGACTGTCTCCTATCTCTAGAGTCGAATTCGGAAATATTCATATATATTAAGCAGTTCTTCTTGACATCTAGCTCACCCGACGCGAATATAGAGCAAGCGTTTAGGTAGTAGCGAGCTCAGCGATCGACTGCTTTGAGAAGGCGCTCGAGGGTGCCTCAGAACTCAAATCCGCCTTCCACAGAGGATTCGTTTTGAAGTAGCCTCCTTCTAGTTCCTGTAAATATCGCTTGCAAATTTTACTCCGGATTATTATGTTGAGTTCACTTATAACACCTCCTTCGTAGCCGTAAACTCGTCCAAACTTTAAATCCACGGGCAGAATGCAGGTCCCATGTTTCGGTTTTCCAACAATTTCCCTGCTTGATTTTTCGCTGGCGCACTATTCAATACCTTAAAGGAACCTTCCACGGAAATACTGGTCATTCTCTCCTTGGGTACAGGTGTTCGTCATGGTCATTGAAGACCATGTGCAAAGTTTGGAGCGAAAAGAATGAAATGCCCAAAAGATACAGCACCTAGAAAAGCTCAAATGCTGGACTGGAATGGACCAGTGGGCGCAATCGGAAGTGCTCTTGTAACAGAGTGCATGGTGGTTGCGGAGCCGCGTGTAAGTATCTGGGAAGGCCCGAGGTGGAATCCGTTCACATTAACTCTTTCAACAAGTTTGCACATGTGGCTTCCCAAAGCCCACAGTAATGAGAGTTTATCGGCGGGAATTCAAATTTACTGCAGTCTTTCGGTTTTTTGGATTAACAATAAAACCAACGCTTATTTCTCGGTATTTTTGCTATCCTCATGAAGTAAGGGGGCTAAAGTACAAGCTTCTCGTGAAGATGGAGGTAGGCTTTTTCCGTGGACAATTCCTTTAACTTTTACATTTCTTCCATCAACATCGAATCGATGCTAACGTTGCTTACAAGGGCGTGAACTTGTCGCTGTCCTTGTCAGCAAATCCGGGGATCAGAAGTAATGTGGAAGTTAAGGGGCTTATAGCGTCGTTTCTGATGACGACGATGAATCTTTTGAGACGATTAAGAGTGCAGCAGCTGTAAAGTAAGTACATATTTGACCTACTTTTGGCACATCCCACTAAACCACGTATATGGGGCTGACGTGAGGTTTCATGAAACCCTTACATCAGCCCGACATACGTCGTTGGGAGGGGCAAGATATACGGTGGCAAAAAAGAAGAGTATGAAGTGTTTGACCCTAGTGAAGAGCGCCATCTTCTAGCTTCACAGCGAATCGTCGAGACTTTTGATTTCCTATCAAATGTACCGGCTCTAGGCCAAAGAAAACTGTGGTCAACCAGCGTTGTACCGGTCACGGGGTTAGTACAAGCCCCGCCTCGCCCTGAGGTAACTCTTATACATACTACACTTCGCTGTCGTACAGAGAAGAATCCCTCGAAACGAGCACCAACAACGTTTCCAATCGTCTTTGTCGTAATTGCTGAGTGGGTTTTACCTGAGCCAGGAGCACGCAGTCACTTATTACGTTGTTATGGAGATTTGATGAACCAGAACCAAGCGGATTTTGAATAATGCTCGGTTGAAATATGGAGTTGCATGGACATTCAGAAAAAGATTGTTCAACGCTTGGTTACATAGCAAACCCTTTTTTTATCTCCTTTTTTTTTGAAACCCCTGAGCCCATGTCACTCTTTGCATTCAGCAAATTCCAATGTGCACCCAGCCTTCCCCTCCTAAATAAAGCATTGTGCGATCTCTTTAAAGGTAGTGATTACCATAGATTCTATCGCGGTATAAGGGGAAGGTGGGGGTGCTCAATGGTACACCAGTGACGAAAAAAGCAGAGATACCCGGCAAGAAAATGTAGAACGCCCCTTGCCCATTATTTCACCGTTGATTTTTGCTCAGGGGCAGGCAACCGCTCAGAGAGCGGGCGAATGGACGAGTTTGCGCAATGCCATTGCTGGCAGCATAGCTCGCCAAATCACTAACTGAAGTAGGGGATTATCGCTTTCAGGGCGTTGTGCTATCAGAGTCCTGCTCAGCAACCAGCGCACATTTCTGTGGCGCAGATACCTCCCCGACGCACTCTCTCTTTATCGTAATCGCTTCCCTTGATGCCTTCCATTCCTTGGTAATCTTGCTACGAACCTAATGGCGCACTCAACTACAGGCCAATTGAGTCTGAAGTCTGAAGTCTTGAAGAAAAAAATTTGAATGTTGTAAGAACTTTTTTGCTTACTCACCACTTCTTTCAGAAAAAAAAAATATTCCAGCAACTACGATTATTTCTCCTTCAAAGCTGCCGATGCAACTACGTCATCGTTGAGAATTGACCGACACTTTTTGATCTTGTAGTGGACGTTGTCTCCAGATAATAAAGAGAAAAAAGCAGAATACAAAAATTCCACACTGGGAATGAAGAAAGTTCGTTGTGTCCTCGCTTTGAAAGAGTCCAGGTCCCAGAAAGGCCTGTCTTGACCCAGGAAGGGGGTCTGCGGCTGGTTGGGTTGTGATGCCTCCCCACTAATGATCGTGCACTGCTGGTTCGTGCCGATGAGCAATTTTAGCTCTGGATCACGCGAGAAGGTGATCCGAGTGCTAGAAGATGTTATCCTATCGGGAAGAAATTGTAACTTCCAGAGAGAAAACCAGTGACGAGGTGTTTTTGCGTGTAATTGGGTTTTCGTACAAGAAGACGCAAAACAGATAAACACACAAATTGTTTCACATACACCCTCCTGGTTGGCGTAGCTCTAGGAAATCATTCTGGGTATTGTTGACAGAAAACAAAGCGAAAAAATAATTTCGGTTCTGTTGTTCACACACTCTCTCTCTTCCTTTCAGTACATGTTCCTGGAACTGACAACATTCACTGGACTTATCCTTAGAGGTTGTTTCTCAACAAACCTAGCGTCTGGGAAGTCTCCCATATAATCAGCAAGTAGATGAAGAAGCTTCTGGGAGCTTACCATGATTAACTGCTTTTTACGTTGATGTTTGGGGCTTTACAATGATTGATCACCTTGTCTGCTAACAAGCTCTTCCACGGCTCCACTGACGAATTCACCCAGTAGAGCACTTTTGCGACTTTGATCAGAAGTTGAGTCAACCGCATCTCAAAGATTCTTCATCAATACGTATAATTCAGGGACCAGCTGCAACAAGACCCAACTCGGGGAGGGGTCCCTAAACTCTGCGTCTCTGTTCTGGTCGATGACGCAGTTCTCATGATCAGGAGTAGGGGGCGTCCAGGGGTGCAAAGTTTTGGGGTCCTGTCCCCGAGTTGGGCTTTGCTGCATCCGGCCTCAGTAGCTATGGATGGTCGGAGACAAGTTCAATCTCATGGCCATAAGAGCATTGTCGGCTTCAAAGTTAATTGTTTATCGGAGTGAGTGCCACATGGCATTAGTTGAAGTATTCCTTCGACACCTAAGGTTAGCTGTGGTGGCTATTCTTGCGGCTCGAAAGCGCATAACAAGGGTGCTACGGTTTACGGACCATTCGAGTTTCCCTCAATGATTCTGCCGCCAATTCTAGAGCACAGACGAGCAGAGAGGCCCTAGGATTAATCCTTGGAGAGGGGAGGGACGCGAGAGTGCAGGCGGGAGCAGCAAATTAAGGCGGTTTAATGGACCGAGTTCAAGTAGTCCGTCGACCGGGTCTCGGTATCATATCGCTGATTACGCTGCAGCTGCTATTCTTGATACGCCTTGGCTGTAGAATGTCTGCGTCTCGCACATCCTTCATGCTCTCTAGCCTGTCTCTTCGTCGCAGCTCAATTTTTTCCAAAAAGGAGCTGGTCCCTACCCCTGTTTTAGCGCTACAGTCATTTTCTCTCTGTTTTCATAACTAACGGTTACCATATCTCCTTTCACTTCTGAGCGATATGATCACAAATTTTGTTCGCGCAGTTTCCACCAAAATATTAGGTTGCCTCATAAATAGTGTCGTTTTTTTCAAACAAGAATTTTCAAGTTGAAATCTTTAGCTTTCATAGAATCCTATATACCATTCGAAAGGGAATTGTCTGCTCTACAAAATGACATGTTAGACTTCTGTAATCACTGCGCAGTTTTCAAATTTCGAGCTTGCAAAATAGGAGGTCCAGTCGACGAAAATCAGCCAAACCGACAGCGAGCTCTAACACTATATTCCCTGGGGAGAAATCAATCAATAATGTACCCTTCACTTAGTCATGACCTCTTCTGAACTTTTCGCTGTTGGGTTGTGGAAAAAGCCTTCCCACATTTCTTTACGAATTTCATTTTTGATGAGCCATAGTAATCTTCAAATTAAAATTTTTGCGCTAAATCACGATTGTTTCATATAAAGTGATATAGCATTCGTGAGCAATTCTACTGCTCAACTTGTCCATATCATTTGTTGTTATACTCGTTGCGAATCGGGTCGAATTTTAGGAATGCGTGATAGGGTGTCCGATACACGAAAATGACCACTACTTTGCAAAAATTTCCCTTGAGAAGGAGAGAAAATCAATCAGGCATACATTTTTAAGTTAGACATGGCTTGCTCTCGACTTTCCACTAGTTTTTCAATGTCTCGGCTTTAAAAAATTTCTAGCCTAAATTTCAAGGGTAGGTGCTTGACCATCGAGTTCTGGCGTAAAAGCCAAATCTGCGAAAGTAGCGACGCGAGTTGCTGGCAAGCCTGATAGCGAGATGTTCAGAAGAGATCATGAATAAGTGAAAGGTACATCATTGATTGGTTTCTCCTCAGGGAAAATAGTGTTAGAGCTCGCTGTCGTTTTGGCTAATTTTCGTCGACTGGACCTTCCATTTTGCAGGCTCGAACTTTGAAAACTGCGCGGTGATTATAGAAACCAAACATGCCATTTTGTAGAGCAGACAATTCTCTTCCGAATAGTATATAAGATGTTTTCAAAGCCTAGGATTTTAGCTCAAAATTTTTGTTTAAAGAAAAACGACACTATTTATGAGACAACCTAATAGTAAGCTCATAAATGTCACGAAATTGCCTTCCTACACATCTCCGTCAAATTAAGAATTTGTCCTTATTTTGTCGGAATTTGTCCTTATTTTCATGATTTTCTCCTGAACGGTTCTTTCATTCCCTCAAAAATTAAAGTCCATCGAAATGGCGGACATTTTCTTCACAAAGCCCGAAGCCAGCTAAATCTCCTGCCCACCCCCTTCATTGAACATTTATCAGAATAGTCTCTTAATGAATGTCACAGAATTACCTTTCTTAATTGCTTTTCTTTATTGTATTATCTTCTTGCCATTATGGCAAGTTAATGGGCATTCTTTACGTGATCAAATATTAAGTTCAACAGCATGTAAATGCCAGATTTTGGGGAGGAAATAAAGGGAAATTTTATTCCGTTCTTTCCCAATCGCCCACAAAGTCACATGTTATTTATAAATCAAAGCCTATGACACATTTGCGTGTAACGTCGCCTCTGGATAATCCAGATAATCTCTAAGAACAACGCGGTTTTGGGATTTTTGCAGGGGTGGAGCGTAGGAAGCTAAAACTCATACCTCGGCTTCATATATGACTGGTATGTGAGAATCACCTATGATGACCTTCCGCATCATATTGCAGTCTTTCGTGCTTCCTTTCTCTTCAGTTCTTAACATTTTCGAGCCGTCCGCAAACCCTGAAAAGTCGCAAGCCCATAAGTTGGTTTCTGAAAGTCAAAGGACTTCGAAGAATTGCCCTATTTTACGATTTCAACGGGACCGACAGTTTTGATGCCATTATCTGCGCTAATCGTTTGGGCGAAACCGCACACGAATACAATTTTTGCACGCAAATAGTTTTGTACTCTGGAGATGCAGCGCTGCAAGCATCACTCACAAGAGTGATTATTCGATGGCTGCGAGGGTTCTGACACATCTAAAGTGCTGGCTCCAAATTCAAGCACGACAACTGGTAGAAAAAGTAGATCGCTTAGAGCTTTTTTTGAACAATTTCCACGTTTTTTTTAGGTTCTATTAGTTGATTTCACTTTTCATGACAGCTCACGCAATGTCTGCAAAAGCAAAAATAAATGCTGTACTCGCTGATGGAGACGCTCCTTAAGTTCTTGCAGAATCAGCTCAGTCTCGAGCTATGGTTCGACGGTGGGAAATGCATAAAAAGAGGCGCATCAAGGGAAACATGCTGAGCAACGAGAAGAGAGTTCTTATGGAGAGTAAACTTTTTGTTCCCTAACGATTGTGTTTCACGAAGTAATTGGATGCGAGTTTTGTTTGCGCAATTTCTGTTGAGCCATCCACTACTTGTTTGACAATTCTTTGCTCACAGGCCGAGTCAACCGTGCGCATTTTCCAGCAATAGAAGTCGTGTTGAGCTCTATGAAGGAAGGAGGTCGTATTTGAGGCTTGCTAAGGGCAAAAAATTGATAAGGGCTCGTACTTGGGGTTGGCGATGGATAGAAGGTTGAAAAGCGGCGTAATCGTGAGTGACCCTCTTCGTATGTGGTGGTAGGGGAAGGTTGTATCGAGACCTCCCAACGAAAAGGATTGTCGAATTTTCGGAATTGGAACACTAGGCAGGAGAACCTCCCCCTGACAGTGGAACCGCTTCGTAGTGAGCGTGATCGGTATTCGGCTGCAATCCCCTCTTCAGATTCCAACTACGCTCACTTCAAAGCGGTTCAGCTCGCTCTCTAGCGGCTTTCGGAGGTGATTTTTTTTTATTCACACTCTTTATGTTCTTGGCTAGGACTACCGAATCGTTCCACACCATTAGTTCCGAAGATAAAAACTCTACTGGGACTGTTGCCTTAAGTTACTGTGTCTTCTGCATTTTCGCTGATTAATACTGTACTTTATCCGAATTGAATATAGCGCTCGATATTCAGATAACATTCCAAATTATCATGGCATTTAATACAACACCTAATTACAATCTCTCTACTGTTTCAGACAATTATACCACCATTACCTACCGTTGCTAGTGCTACAGCAGTTACGGCAATCCGTTACCGTCTGAAAATTATTGGTCTATATTCCAGCATGACGGTGTTGTGAAAAGGCTTTGCATGCCACGAATATGGTGTTGTGACGTTATCTAGGAACATACAACATTCTGCTGGGTCAGAACCATAACCCAAGTTGGGCCGCGCGGACACTACTATTTGTTTGAAAAGTTGCAAGAAGTATTTGAATAGAACTAAGAAGCGTTGCTGTGCACATACTGCCCTTCGAAAGCTGCTATTGGGCGTCGAATAGGCACCAGGCTGGTCCGCTCGGCCACTGGGCTACACGCGTTATTGCTAGCCGTGGAGGTTAGTGAGCAATAGAGCAAGCATGTTTGGGAAACGTCCGAACACGCATGTTCATCATCTTAAGGTGGAAGAAAGGAGGTTTCCTGTTAAGGATTGCATGGGTGGTTTTTAACTCTTTCCATTTCCGGCCTACTAGGCAACCCAATTTTATGCTCGACCCCCAGTACCTCACCAATTTGAATGGGGGTTTTTACTTCAACACACTTTTATCACTATGATGTGTTAGTCGATGTCATTTGTACAGACTTGATTGGAACACTAGCGGCTCTCATTGTAAAATCGCAGCGCCTTTGCAAGCCATTATGAGCTCAAGAAGCCGCCTGGAATCTGAGTTCAGATGGAACGCTGGCGCATCCCAAAAGAGTTTGATCAACCTCAAGTGTTCAATCATTCAATCTTCTCTCCGTGTTAACCTGCTGTCATTTTTCAATGTCCTAGTATTCGAAAGCGCAGTACCTCAACAACAATGTTCACTGAAGATATCGAGGACTATTTTTGAATTTCCCCAACTACGCTCATCCGATCACAAAACAAGATTGCTTTATAAGAAGTGTTGAGCACTTTTTTGCCACGAAATCCTGCTAGTCAGTGTGATGGGCCGGCCAGCTTCACGAAAGCCTTGGGAAGAGTGAAAATGGATACTTGTGAAATTTTTTGAATTCTTGATGACTGCTCTGTCAGAGCCCGCCCACTGGCGTCCTTTCACATAAGAACATCCTCCGCTGTCTCCGCCCTTCTCATTTCAACGTATGCTCAGATTAATGCAATGGACTTCTTCTTCTGTTGCTGCCAGTGGTGTCCTGAAAACAATATTAAGCAGCACTTTGCCAGGACACCATTATGTGATTATAATTATTACTATACTGTAAACTCCGTAATAGAGTCCATGTTCGGTCTTCTTGGAACCTGGGCATTTCGATGTTGTGTGTTTCTTCTTCTGTGCTGTACACGTTTTTAGGGTGGAATCTATTTATTGGCAAACGTTTCGACAAACCGTCGTCCTCAGGACCTGTGACTCCACCAGTCCCCAGCATCCTCCTCGCCTTAGTGAGCAGAATAAAAA